>JAREIS010001771.1:0-16965 GCA_030060385.1 Muscicapa striata striata
ACAAAGAGGTTTTGGAGGAACTTAGGAATAAAAGAGGATGTATCATCTTTGGAAGGAGGGTCAGGTCTCTCAGGAAGTATTTAAAGCAGCTGCTAGAGCATATAGGAAAAAAGTTAGGGAGGCCAAAGCCCTGTTTGAACTAAAACCAGCGACTTCTGTAAAAGATAATAAGAAATGTTTTTACAAATATATTAATAGTAAAAGTAAGGGTAGGTCCAGTCTTTGTTCCTTACTGGATGAGGGAGGAAAATCAGTAACTGCAGACAGGAGAAGGCGGAGGTGCTTAACGCCTTCTTTGCCTCAGTCTTTAGTGGGAAGACAGTTTGTCCTCAGGACAATTGTCCTCCAGGGATGGTAGATGGTGTCAGGGAGCAGAATGGTCCCCCTGTTATCCAGGTGGCGGCAGTCAGAGAACTGCTGGGTAGCTTAGATATCTGTAAATCTATGGGACCAGATGGGATTTATCCCAGGGTGATGAGGGAGCTGGCAGATGAGCTTGCAAAGCCTCTCTCCATCATTTACCAACAGTCCTGGGACACTGGTGAGGTTCCAGATGACTGGAAACTGGCCAATGTGACACCTATTCATAAAAAGGGGGGCAAGGAGGATCCTGCTAACTATAGGCCAGTTAGCCTGACCTCAGTATCTGGTAAGGTTATGGAACAGTTTATACTGAGTGTCATCACATAGCACTTAGAGGATGGCCAGGGTATCAGACCCAGCCAGCATGGGTTTAGGAGGTGTGAGAGTCCGTCTAAAGCCTCTCATTTTTTTTGCCCAACGAGCCTCATCTGAAGCCTAAGAAGACCCCCAAACTGCAATTCAGAGACGCTGGCCAGAGATGGGAGGAGTGCCAAGTAATTGTTTCGACCAGAACTGGTTATGGCAACTAGTCACGAGTGCGCTGGACTGTGCTTACTCTACAAAGCCTCCCACAGGTGGAAGAACAATGGGCTGTTCAGGCATGGGGGTACGCCGTGTTTGTCCCATTACAAGGACTGTTTTGGGTGGTCCTCTGGAGCAGTTTGCCAGTGATCACGTACTGTTCCACCTGCCTTCACGGAGCACTGGTCTCCACATACAATAGTCCATAAATCTTCCCACCTTTGGCCAGAAGCCACTCACTTTGGAAAAGTGTGGATAAGAGTGACTTTCTCGACCGAAGACCCCCAAGATCTCCCCTGGACGGCATGAGACATCTATTGGCCTGTTCCACGAGGATTCATCTGAGCGTCTTGGTAGCTATACCCCCCTTTCTCCCCCTTTCTCCCCCTTTCTCCCCCTTTCTCTCTCTCTCTCTCTTTCTCTCTCTCTCTCCTCTATCGCATTTTTGGTTTGGCACAAATAAAGTGCATTCTTGCAAAGTAAACTGATTTTGTCCCCTGTGTGTCTTTTGCACTCTGAGATTCCTTAAAAAAGAACCTTTCAGGCCTCCACATATAGGACGGACCCTGACATTTTTGGCATAGTCAGCAATTGGATTCCCGATACTGGAGGAGTTGGGGTACTCTGTGCACTTTGTAACAGGGGAAGATCCTTACCATTTCAGCCTCACCTAGCCTGTCAGTGAAAACTGAACAATGTTAGATAGCAAGGGAGGTGGTATTGGTTCTTTCCACAATCTGCACACAGACCCAGGTGTCACAACTCCATTTCAGTTATCGGAGAATATTTTGTGAAGGATCTCAGCTGTGCAAAGGATGGGACTCGTGTTTTTTGTGAGTTGTTGTATTTGACTACTTGGGATAGAGAAGAGACAAAGTGTTTTTCTTTTGTGAAGGTAGTACCACCCAAGTAGTGGCTCTCTTCACCCACCCAGGGAAGAGAGGGGGGGCTGTGCTCAGCTGAGAGCTGTGTGTGTAACTTAAGCCCTGAACTCCCTGAAGTGGTTTTTTCCCCCCTTGCACATAATCGTAACTCGCAGATTAGTGTTGTTGTTGTTGTTTAGTTGGTGTTTTTGACTACTTGGGACCGAGAAGAAACAAGGTGTTTTTGTAATTAGGTTATTACTTCCCAAGTGAGTTTCTTCATCTGCTTCGGGGGTAAGAAGGGAAAACACAGTTTATAGCTGTGCTTTTTGTGTAACTTTAGGTGTACTTCCTTGAGCGTTGTTCCCTTTGCAAGAATGTCTGAAAACAATACAGCTGCATTTTACGCTCTGCTAGCTAAACATAATGTCAAATCCCCCGAAGCAGAAGAAAAATGGGCTCTCAGTAATTGGTTTGATTTAGAAAATGTGGTTGATAGGATACATTTTTTGCAACATGAATCAAAATTCAAACTGGGCAGAAATAAGACCATTCTCTGTTCAGTTTTGGGTGCGTGTCTTACGGCAGCTGTAGAAACTCGCTTTACGTGAAGGAGTGAAGAAAAGACAATTATTAACTTTCTACAAAATTTAGTGTAAGCCTTGCAAAAACAATTACAGCAAGGAGCAAATTACGCAGAAATTTTGCAAAAACAATTAGATGAAGAAAGAAATGAAAATCATGCATTGAGAGATGGGATTCATTTTCTAAAAGATGAGAATAACTCTCTAAGAGCTGCCCTAAGACAAGAACACACCAACATTTTAAAACACACTTTTCCACCAAAAGAAACAGAGGATAAGGAAGTTGATCTATTATATCCTCAAAAGGAGCTAACTTTGATGAAAAAAAGTGGGGAATATTGTTGCCCTAGCTTGAAACCTGTGGTTAAGTCAGAACACAATTGTATCAATGATGAGAATTTTAACCCACAAATAACCAGTACAAAAATCCTGTGCGCTGCTACTGAATTATCAGAACAAGTAGCTTGTGGATTCTGGGGACACGGAGTTGTCTTAGCAACAGAGGTCAAACGTAACTTACGGTCCCCAACTCAGCACACGATTTATTCGGCAGCAGAGCTTAACCTTTGGAAAAGGGAAGTCCTTGTAGCTTTAATAGGTACCCCCAACCAACTTCTACTAAACATTCAAAAAGCTGACTGCTTGCAAATTATACATGAAATACAATTCTCTGTTGACTATAAATCACCTATGCAATTAGCTGTAAATGTAAAACAATACTCTCTTCCCTCTAGTGCCGGAGAAGTGACCAAACCGGTTATGCAGGATTTGGAAAACCTCCCTGTATGCCCAGTCCAAAACCCCAAACCTGAAAATGTGGCTGTTAATCAATATATTGATGATATGCTTGTGGGAAGAGGTGGAATAAGAATAGTAGGGGACACGAAACAAAAAATAATCTCTCCTAATGAAAAGTCATTAAAACCCAGTGCCCCCCCAACTTCACAGAGTTTGGCTATTATGCCAAAGCAACTTTCTTCTCAGGTTCTGGGCATCAAGCCAAAGCATTCTTCTCGACTTGCAGGATTTGAGCCAAAACAACTTCAGAACCAGGGACACTCTCCCACCTTAGCCAATCATGCTTTAGCACAAGAGCTAGAAAACATACCCAAACCTGACACTGTAGTAGTGTATCAATACATAGATGATGTACTGATAGGAGGAGGAGAAAAAGAAAAAGTAGTGGGGGATATCCAACAAAAAGTAATCACCCATTTGGAAAGCCTTAACTTGCAAATTGCCTCAAAGAAAATTCAAAAACCTTCTTAGGAACTGAAGTTTTTGAAGACAGCCACTACTGGGACTGTCCCCCCTGACGGGGTGGCCCAGAAATCCTCAGTTAGGAAGCGGTATGCCCCGATTGAACAGTACTGTAAAATTTTCTCAGTAATAGAAGGAACTGTAAAAAATCTGGCATTAACAGAAACTGAGAGCTTAGGCAGCAGCTACGACAAACCTGCCTTGGTAATTAAAATATTCTCTGCTTCCTCCCCCAGACAATCTTTGTTCACTAATTTTTTGTTCTCTAATGCTTCTGCTGAACAAATTATTGCTGGAGGACGGGGTAGCCCTTGGTTTGGGTCGCTGATGTTTGTTCGGAGTTTTTTTCAGCTTACAGTACAAAGTGCCTCCTGTGTTTGCAATTACACTGATTCTTATGCTGTTTTTAAAGGAGGTACAGAGTGGATTCCTTTTTGGCAGAATGATTGGGAAGTTAACAGAATTCCAGTCCGTGTTAAATGCTACATAGCTCTATCATTTTAACTTACTGCCTCTTTGTGGCAGATTCTGTTGTGTTTACTTTTCACAGAGTAACGCCATGGAGCATGAAGATTACTTGCTGAATCCCTCATCGAACCTGTATACCTGCATATGTTATGGCCCAGGACCTTACAGCTGTGTTTTATTTTGTGAGATTCAAAATTAAAATTGACCTGTTTTACAATTTTCCCACAAAATTATGTGTGGTAAAAACAACGCAAAAAGGCATTTTGTTGTGTAATCGACAGGATAGTGTTAATAATAACACCTTCTACCCAAACCAGTGGTTAGTCTGAGCCTGAAAATTCTTGAAATTGGACCTTAAGTAATTTGGAAAACTGGCCAACAGCAAATACTGTTTAGTTCAGCATGGTCTTTTAAAACAAGTCAAATTGTCAATGCAAAACAATGACTCATTAATTTAGCCAGCTTGTTCACCTGTTCTAAGGGTAGAACAGCCAGGCTGCAAAAGCAAGATCATTTAAAAAAAATAAACAAAAAGAAAGAAAACCGGTGTTGTGGGAACATGACTGGGAATTTTGAATAGTATTGATTTAGAAGTATCAATGAATAAATTGTCTAACATTTCTTTAGCTTTTTGCTGTATCCAGGCACAGCTTTGGATGCAAACTGTTGTTGCCTCAATTATAAGGGAAGGGGAAGAAGGCATTTTCCCTACTGAAATCCGGACAATAATTTGGGACAATGCTAATGATTTTGAAAAGAAGTTTCAGTCCTGGTGGAATTTGGCAAACTTTACCTACAACCGCAGTACAAACACAGCCTTTGTACTGATCATATGTAATGCTTTAATATGTTCAACATTCCCTATCATTGCTGAATCATGACATCTGTAACTTTGAAATTTATCCAAACAAGATTTCTGAAACACTGATATGGGCAATGAGTATGCATACTTTAGAACTGTTTGTGATAATGCATATTTGCTAGTGAGTATTAAAAATCATTTAAATCTTTATGTCTGTAACTTTACTAAAAGTAAAAGGTATCATTTTTACCTTTCATTATCTTTTACAGATCAGCAATCCTCTGCATTATGTACACAAATCAGTCACTGTTGACATTCCTAAGGTTATTGGCACAAGGCTAAATGTATGATTTAAAAGGGATAAACATGATTTTGCATATTTTAGTTTTGTTAGATTTTGAATTATAATTTGAAAATTGATTGTTTTAACGATTGCTTATTTTTGTTGCATGGCATTATGAATATTGATAAAAATTGGTTTTTAGTTATTAAGATTGTTTATTTTAATTATGTTGCATTTTCTTTTAAATATTGATTTAAATTGTTTGTGGTTTGTTTTAGTTGTTTTACGATACCCCTAAGGTTATCAACACCAGACAAACTACACGAGCAGCAAGAGTTAGCAAGCAGCAAACTAATTAGAATTGTTGGTTAGTTGTTATGATTGGTATGATCAATTTTAATAATGTTAAGTATTGATTGAAAATGGTTTTGGAAAAGTAACGGTATTCATTATAAAAGAACATATTATGATCAGTATTGATTGTTTTAATTTTAATTGTTTGAATTGTCTGAATTTTAATTGTTTGAAAATTATTTTATTGATTTGTTTTGATTTTTTGAAATTGTAACTGACATGATTGTGATTTGTTTGAAGAACTGTTTTTAATCAATTTTGATTATTTTGATTTTGTGTTTATCCCTTTCCCTTTTCTTTTCCCTTTTCCTCTTTTCCCCTTTTCTGTCCCCGTTTTGCGGGTTAGCTACCAACTCGGACGAGTCCTGAAGACATCGTTACAACATCATGCTGATAGAGTTCTTCAGTGACGCTCGTTGGTCACGGGGTGATGTGAGAGTCCGTCTAAAGCCTCTCGTTTGTTTTGCCCAACGAGCCTCATCTGAAGCCTAAGAAGACCCCCAAACTGCAATTCAGAGACGCTGGCCAGAGATGGGAGGAGTGCCAAGTAATTTTTTTCGACCAGAACTGGTTATGGCAACTAGTCATGAGTGCGCTGGACTGTGCTTACCCTACAAAGCCTCCCACAGGTGGAAGAACAATGGGCTGTTCAGGCATGGGGGTACGCCGTGTTTGTCCCATTACAAGGACTGTTTGATGGCCATGAGCTTGCCGTGCTCTGCTCTGGAGCAGTTTGCCAGTGATCACGTACTGTTCCCACCTGCCTTCACGGAGCACTGGTCTCCACATACAATAGTCCATAAATCTTCCCACCTTTTGGCCAGAAGCCACTCACTTTGGAAAAGTGTGGATAAGAGTGACTTTCTCGACCGAAGACCCCCGAGATCTCCCCTGGATGGCATGAGACATCTATTGGCCTGTTCCATGAGGATTCGTCTGAGCGTCTTGGTAGCTATACCCCCCTTTCTTGCCCTTTCTCCCCCTTTCTCTCTCTCTCTCTCTCTTTCTCTCTCTCTCCCCCCTATCGCATTTTTGGTTTGGCACAAATAAAGTGCATTCTTGCAAAGTAAACTGATTTTGTCCCCTGTGTGTCTTTTGCACTCTGAGATTCCTTAAAAAAGAACCTTTCAGGCCTCCACATATAGGATGGACCCTGACAAGGGGCTTTTGTGATATTGTAAGGGCCCAAAGATCCAAAGGGCTCTTGTGACCCTGCAGGGCCTCATGGAAGCAAAGGGTCGGTGCGACACTGCAGAAGCAAGGACAACATTGTGACACATGGCATCCCATGGAATCAAGGGGAGATGGAATGTGGAATGGGTCTGGCTGGTTTGGCCTCCTGGAAGACACCTGGCAGGTCTGAGCCTGGCATGTTGAGGGCTGCTGCTCATCAGCCCCTGGAGCTCTGGGGCTCTGTGCTTTCCTTCCTATGGAAAAGAACCACCCTACTTGCCAGGTGCTCATGGCTTAAATTGGTACTCCACTTGAAAAATTCCCTATTTACAAGGGTTCTCCCAGCCAAAAGCTGACAGGATAAACAGCTCTGGCTGGCCTTTGCCTCCTGTGGGCTGTCTCTTATCTACCACAAACACTAAGGCTCTGTGCTTTCCTTCCAGTGGATAAGAGCTGCCCCTCACCTAGGTGTCAATGGCCAAAACTGCAATGCTACATCTAAAATTGCATCTGTCCAAGAATTGGGCGCAGACAAAAGTATTCAGGATGCACAGGTCTAGCTGCCTTGTCTTCAGTCGATTTTCTTAGACTATGGGAACAATGGTTTAATTTCCCTTGGAGCAAATTAAAAACGTTGGAGAGGGCTCCCACCCCAAGGTGGGGTTTGGAGGCTGGAAGAACATGGCCACTGTATAGGGACAAAGGAGCTCTGTGATCAGTGAAGTGCAGACTGAAGACAGCAGAGGAGAGCCCAGATTGGACCCAAGGAGAAAGGAATTTCCCACCCAGAAAAGGTCTGTGGTGCAACTTGTTCCCCAGAAGGAATCTGTGTCAGCCCAAGGCTCTGTGTGGCCAGGCAGAGGCAGGCAGGACGCAGAGCTGTCAGCAAAGGAAGGGGCCAGCCAGATGGGGCAGCCGGGGGGATGCCGACAGCCTGCAGGGACAGAGGCGCAGGGCATGGACACCGTAGGACAGCCTGGGCTGCAGAGGGCACAGGGATGGGCAGCAGCTGAAAGGCCCTGCCAGAGCCAACTCCTGCAGCACTTGGGCCATGGCTGCTGGCCCTGGGCCCTTGGCCAGCAGGGGACAAGTGAGCCTTGCTGTGCTGGGGCCTCATTGCCTCCTTGTCCCTGCTCAATAGCCTGGCAGGAGCCAGGCAGGCCCCATGCTCCTGCCCTTGACATTGCACATCCCCAGAGCCCAGTGGCCCAGGAAGAACCCTGAGCAATGAGGGAGGGACAGGATGTGCCTTGCCAGAGGCTGGGGCTCAGGCCTTGGCCCTTTGCATTCCTGAAACACATCCAGGTTTGCTCAGCATCAGAGACACCTTTCCCTTTTTTGTCCCCCCCTGTCATCAGTGCCTCCATTGCTCTGCTCTAACTGGAACCTGGACACTCTTTCACGGTCATATCCCTCTGTGGAATCCATTAAAACTTCAGGAAACTTCAGAGTTTCAATTTAACTTCAAGTTCTTGAGAAGTTCTTTATGCATTCTCTCAGGGACTGAGTCTGATGTAAACAGCACCAAATCCCCAAGAGCATCATTAAAAGTCCTTGTGTTGTGTCTGTGCTGCTGAACTGGACTGGGCTCCTGGCACAGAGGTAGCTCCCAAGGTAAACCAAGAAAAGCTTCAAAAAGATGTTTCTGCTGAGGAGCAACTCCTCTCCCAGCCCAGCAGGGCTGATGGCACTGCCTGCAGGCACTGAGGGGACAGGAGCCAGGCACAGACAAGCTAAAGGCCATCAGCACTGGGAAGACATGGAGCTGAGCCTTCACTTGGGGAAACATCTTCACAGCCCTGGACATGGTGAGTCTGTGGGTGCAGGGCAGTGTCCCCTGTGCTCCTGGATGGATCTCCTGGAGCCAGCACAGCCCACAGCCTGGGGGATGTGTCAGGAGGACTCTCCCAGTTTCTCTGAGGCACAGGAGGACGAGGAGGATGTGCTGCAGAGCAGAGCTGTGCTGGGCATCGTCAGAGGGACAGGGCAGGACGGCTCCTGCTGCCAGGGACAGCTGCAGGGGGTGAAGCTGGGGCTGCAGCCAGGGCTGCCCAGAGCTGTCCTGCAGAGCAGCTCCTGCAGCTCTCAGGGCTCTTGGCCAGCCCAGGGGATGTGCCACCTGCCAGGGCCAGCTCTCAGCCTGCCTGAGAGCTCCCCATGGACTGTGGAGGGGAGTTGTAGATGCAAGGAATGACTCTTGTCAGGGCAGGTCCTGCTGTGTGCAGAGGGTGCTGTGTGGGTCAGGGCTGCTCAGAGCTCCAGCTCATGCCCAGGTAATTTCAGAGGGGACTTTCCATGAGCTCATTCAGGGCAGGAGTTTCCTGCTTTCCTGAATCTGTGCTTCCACTTTCCCCAGGCACAGCTTTGTGGGAATGGAAACTCAGCTGTGCAGGGTAGAGCAGGGGCTGAGGCTCTTAAACCATAACACTGAGTTTTCCTGGGACCCTCAGCAGCTTCCTCCTCCCCCCCAGCCTCCAGATCCATCCAGCATCACCTTTCCATGCTGCCCAGGCTTGGGGAGCTGTTCTTTAATCCCTGCAGCCCCGAGCAGCTGCAGGGCAGAGCTGGCCCAGGGGCTGGGCTGGGCTCTGGCAGCTCTGGCAGGGAAGGAGCCCGGGGCCACAGGAACAGCTCGGGCTGGGACAGCTGCAGCAGCAGAGCCATGGGCAGGGAGGGAGGGAGGCAGTGCTGAGGGAAGCCCTGCTGCAGGGCAGATGTGGCACCTGCCAGCCCTGCCCTGCAGGGCAGACACTGCCCTGAGCAGCACAGCTCTGGTGTCCCCTCTCAGCCAGCACAGCCCTCAGCCCAGGGCTCAGGGCCCTCACTGCCCTCCTGAGCTGGCAAAGCAGCACCAGACATGAAGGGCATCTCTCCTGCCATGTGCCATTCCCTACTGACCAGGGCCTGAGGGCCACTGTCCTACCCTGGTGCTGCCTGGGAGGGGCTGTGCAGGGCTGTGCAGGGAAAGGCTTTTCCTCAGGGCTGGCTCTCTCTCCTTGCCTTGCCCAGGAGCTCCTGGCATTGCTGACAGGCAGTTCCAGCTGCAGGCTCAGACCCAGCCCTTGGGCTCCTCCTGTACAGGCTGAGCACAGCAATGGGGTGTCCAAGCTCCCTGTGCCCCAGGAGCTCTGGGCAGGACAGGCTGGGAGGCTGGGAAAGAGCCAAATCTCCTCAAGCAGTGCTGTGAACAGGACCCTTGGTGTGTCCGCAGGGTGCCATCCAAGCTGGGGCCTGTCTCCAGGGGGCATTGGGGGACAGGAGTGTTCTTGGCCAGGAGTGGGGCTGAGACTCTGAGAAAGGCTGAGCCAGGCTGCTCTGCTGTGGGTCCCTCTGCTCTGGCAGGTGGGGTCCAGGTGGGGAACGCTGGGAGCTGCGGCTCTGCCTGGACCCCCATGGAAGGAAGAACAGGAAAGTGTCTTTACAAACAGATGCTGGGAATCTGCTTGGAGACAGGGCCAGGGACGTGCACATAAGGAAGTGACAGCAGAAGCCATCAGGTTCAGAAAATGTTATTAACTGACCACACAGACTGCTGCTCTGCCAAGGTCCTGCTACATTCAGGAACTCCCAGAAGAAGAACAAAGACTGAAAAGAGCCATGAATATCGTTAGCTGTACAAAAGTGGGGTGCATATTAAGGGGGGATGCAGTGGGTGCATTGGGAAGTCTGCACCTCTCAAGTACTTCAGCCAAGTAGAAGAAACCTCTATGAAATGGCTGCATGTTCAGGCTAAAAAGCATCTTTGAGTAGTTGGAAAAAAACGCAAATAGAAGGGAAAAATGTTAAATATTTAGGACATATATTGACTGAAATTTTGTGGGGTATTGAACCACAGACAGTCTGGGGAATTTCAGAAGTAACATTTCCCAGAAATAAAATGGAGCTGGAACAATTCTGAGGATTGATAGGGAGTTGCAGGACCTGCATTGAGGATTCTCTGTTCGAGCAGAACATTGTATGAGTTTTTAACTCCAGAGAGCTTCAATATCGTGGTATGGACACGAGAAACAGCAAAACTTCAGAAAATTAAATAAAACCAAAGTGATTGGTGTCCCAGTGATGGCTCTTCCAGACTCAGAAAAGAAATTTGAAATTGAATGTGTGTTGCACTACATAGAATATTAATGGCTTTTGGCAAATATTAAAATGAATGCTATATGTATAATGTTGGAAAACTTTGCGGTATAAATATAGTTTGCTTTAGCTTCGCTATTAACAAAACTTAAAAATAGTAGGGTGATAAGTATGTTTTTCTTGTACTATAACATATTGATGTAAAAACTTTTTTTTTTATTTAACTAACTAGGAGAATGGTAGAAAAGAAAAGATTATCCGGAAATCCTTCTCGTTCTTGGATTATGGGACACCAGACACCCAGGAAATGAAAAAAATGTTGATTTACAGGTTGGGGGGAATGTGTTTGAATAATGCAGGAAGATCTATGAATATGCAACAGGTTAATGCATTTATAAATGCAGCACCCTGCTGTTATCACCATTTGCTTTATTGTTTGTCTCTTACTGTCTTTTATTAAACCTTTAAATATTTACCAGGAAAGTGAACATCATTTTTAAAAATGTGGATGTTACACAGGGCAATGCCAAAGGAATTCTCAAGTTAAAATGTTTAACCCAGTGGCCAGAGTGGCCTCACTCTCTGCAGAATTGTGCAGCCACAGCTTTAATGGGAACTGAGGCCCAAAAACTGATGGCAGGAGGATCTCCTGTTGTTCAAGTCTGGCACCAAGTTAAAGCTTTGATAACCAAAAGAGCCTCTACATGGATGAGCAGTGCTCAGTGATCACAGAATGAAACTTGTTCAGTGGCACAGGAGGATTTAGAACTGAGGACAGGGGAAGGGTTTAACCCAGCCTCCTGTTTGAACAGCCTGCACAGGGGCTGGCAACAAACCCATGGCTGCATTCAAGGGACAGAGCTCCAGAGCCAGCACAGGAGAGATTGATGAGACATTCCCTGGCCTGAGGGACAAAATGTGTTCATGGATGGGTCTGCAAGGGCAGGAGAAGGGAAAAGAGTTCCAAGACATGCTCTGATTAAGGAAAGGGAATTAGACCAAGACTTACACTCTGCCTGAGGAGTGCACAGAAGCCCCACTGGTGGCCAAGTGCCGTGGCCCATGCCAAGTGTCCCTGAGCACAGAAACAGCCCCAGCACAGCTCAGCACGGGGGGACCCCTCACCCTGGGCTCAGGGGCTCTCCAGCCCCGCACATTTGCACTTCCCGCCTGCAGCACCAGCACGGGAGGCCCCACTGAGCCTGCACTGAAGGCAACGCAGCAGCAGCCAGGGCTCCACAGCGGGGGAAGCCCCTGGGCCTGCCCACACATCCTCTGCTCAAATCCTCTGCCTGGCCACCCTCCTTTGGCATCTCCAGCCACTGGGGCCAATCCTTGCTGCCACTGCTGCAGCTTGGCTGCTTTCTGTGCCTGCACTGCCACAGCTGCTGGGGAACACAGCGGCACAATTCCACTCTGGCTCTCAGTTACACTCACACACTGGGCTGGGGGTGTGATGAGAAAGTCACAAGAAAAACTGGGCTGGTGCTGGAAAATACACCAACTTTAAATTTTTAAAATTTATTTCTCTACTCAGGCTTGGTTTGCCTTTGCCTTGGGGAAAGGAATTTTGAAAATTTTTTAAAAGGATGTTACACTACTCAACAGAGATGAGTTTAACACCTCAACAGACTGAGAATAGCCCAAAAGACACCCTCAAAATAACAACCATCAACAAAACATCAGCGACCATCAGCAAACATCAAATTACACCCACCACAGAGACAGCTCCGGGCAGAGCTGGAAGCACATGGTCTGGAGAAGGCTGAGATGGAAAATCAGGAGTTCGGACCTAATTAACATCAGAATGACAGAATCACAGGCAAAGAAATCCGGGTCCAACAGGAAACCAAATACTAAGAACTACACAAATTGGAAGTAATGAACACCACACCAGTGGATTTCAATGGATTCAGACTGTATGAAATTTAGGAAAAATCTAGTAAAACTCACGTGCCATGGAATGATTTTTTTGTGCACACTCAGCCTACTTGTGGATGAAATTATTTCTGCTGCACATTTTGGCAAAAATCAAGCAATGCCTTGACTATCTAACACTAAAAATATCAAGTAAAAAGCAGATTAGAAGGGGGCATATGTGAGTCAGGGGATGGCTGCTCTGAAGGATTAGCATAGGTTTCAGGCAGCTGGAAGAGGCGTTTTAGAAATGCAAATTAACACTGCTAGGGAAAAGTACCCATTTATCATCTGAATTACAGTAATACAAGCTGTCCTTGAAAAAACAACCAGGCAGCCAGAGTCAGCTCTTGACCATCCTGCTGACCAGGCTATGTCAAGCAAGAAGGTGACATTTGTGGAAAATTAAATTACTCAAACTGCTGTTTGCAAATAGACGATAACTGAAAATTGGTGAAACGTAAAACAATGGAAATAAGAAAGTTGCTCAGATTCCGGTCCAAAGGTAGAAAGGATGGGAATGGGACACGTTTTCGTGGTTCCCAGGCAGATCATGGCTTAAACGAATGCTGTTCCTCCTCTGATGTGCTGCAGCAACTCTCATCTTTTTCCCATGCTCGACACCTTGCTGAGTGCAGCTCATTCAGCAGGTGAGCAAGGGGATGCAGGTGGCAGCCAGGCCTGATCCAGAAACGGCTACAAAAGGACAGGCAGTGAGGGCACTGAGAATAATCCTAAAACCAAAGACGAACCATGAAAAGAGATTGAAACAAAGGTAATTAAAGAGAGTAAACACAGTTATTGAGAAAATACTAAGAGGGTTTGAACGGAATTACATTAATGTTCTAAGGGATAGAGCCAGGGACTTGTACAAAAGGAAGTAACGGGAAGAACCATCAGTTTCAGAAAATGCTACTAATTGATACGGACTGCTGCTCAGCCAAGATCCTGCTCAATTCCTGAACTTCGAAAGGAGAAACACTAAACACAGCCGTTAAAATCGGATGTTATACAAAAGGACGGGTGCCTATTAAGGGAGACATGTAGCAGGCGGATCGGGAAGTCTGAACCTTCCAAATACCTCAGCCACTTGGGAAAGGTAGAGGGAGATGATGCCGGGAAAATGAGGATAAAAAGCAAGCTGCGTTTTAGAGACCGCATGGAAAATGCCAATAGCCTCTCCCTCTGTTCATCAATAAAGTCATTGTTACAGGACTCCTCTGCCTCCTTTGGGCACACAAACCTCTGGCCACGTGAATTTTCCCGCACAGCCCCGGGGCCTCTCTCAAACATCCCTTGCCCGCCTCGGGTTCCCGCCGCGCTCCAGGTGGGTCCCGGCTCCATCCTGGACTCACCCCCAGCTCCCACCGCCCTCAGCTCCCGCTCACCCCGAGCTCCTGCCGGTTCAGGGCAGCAGCGGTTCCTTGGCCCGATGCCCGGGCCGGGCCCAGCGCTGGAGCCGCTCCTCAGGCGAGGTTTGCGAGAAATGGCAGAGCGAGGGGAAAGGGAGGGGAGACAGTGACGAATGCACAGCCCGCCCCTCGCTGCGATTGGCTGATTCTGCCGTCATTCTTTGATCTCGCGCGCGGATTGGGCAGAGTGGGGACAAGCCCGGCCCCGGAGCCGCCGCCAGGGCGATGCTGGGAAAGGAAAGGCGCCATTTTTGGAGCATCTCTGCGGGTCCAATCAGCGTCGGATTTTAATATTGGCACATTTTTTCAGCAATAAGCAAGTTTTTGCCTCTTTGTGAAACACACATGTAAAGACAAAAAGCCCCGGGACAGTTCTCTTTCCCTTCCGGCCTCTCACACAGTAACACCAGCCCAGGCCCCTCCACTTTGCCCGGGCCGGGCAGGGGCAGGCGGGCTCTGACTCAGAGCTCAGGAAGCTGCCGGGCCCCGTTTCCAGCCAGGGACCCCGATATCCAGGGAAAGGAAAGGCAAGGCCCGTTGCTCACATCCCTGCCCCCCGGCACGGCCGCGGCTCGGCAGAACCCTGCCCTGCCCCGGCCCGGAGCGGCTCGAACGGCCGGGCCGCCCCGCTGCCCACGGGCCTGGGGAAAAACAGCTGAGCCCCGTTCTGGCAAGGCCCCACAGCCTTGTCTGCTGGGCAGGGTGGAGGAAGAACCCCGGCCCGCGGCTGGAATTGAGCGCAGCGGGCGCCGGAGAACAGCCATGAAACCAGAAACTCATCAGCGCTTCTCTGACTAAACCCTGCAGTCCTCACCCAGCCCCCAGCGTGGCCTGGAAAGACTCTTTATTGTAAATAACTCAACAGCCCCACCTGGAAAAAATCACAAAACCCTCTGCTGCCTGGGTAAGGTATTAACTCTTTCAATGCCCAGAATAAAACTTTACAGATACTTTATTCTCTCTCAAAAAAAAACAAAACAAAAAACTAAATAAAAAAAACAAAAAAAAAAATAGTATTACACACAGAAACAATATAAAAACACCAAAATCAAACAAAAAGAGAAGTCAAATCCTAAATAAAGAAAGAAGCAAAGTTGTGAACTAAAATTTCTCTTTTTTTTTTTTTTATATGAGGAGAAATCTCTTATTTCCCTATGACACATATAAATATTAGATAGTGAATATGATTGTTCTAACTGTAAATATAAACAAAAGCATTAATATTAAAGTAAGAAAATGTTAAAATTGCTGTAATCCCCTAAATTTAAAAAATAAAAAAGCCATGGCTGTTCCCCCCCAAAAAAAAGAAAAAGAAAATAACCTCTGTTCTCAAAAATAAAGTAAGTTTTTGCTTAATCTGATATAATCCTTGAAGTTTGCCTATAAATTAATATAGTCCTTAGTAAAAGTTATGAGGAAAACTGTTAGTTTGAAAAAGGGTTTTTAGATAGTAATCAGATTTCCATTCTCCCAGGTGGCTAATCCCTCTAATATGAAAACCAAACAAAAACTTTCTTGGGAAGAAATCTTCATAGATTAAAAAAAAGTCTCCTCTTTCAAGTTAATTTGTAAAAGTTATTTTAAAGGTGGTAAATTGGGTCTTTTTTTGTAATTTTTAGTATGAAAAAATAATGTAAAGTTTTATTCTAGGATTTTTTTTTCTTATAGTTTCTAGTAATAAAATTTCTCTTTATACCATTTAAAGTTAAACCTGTGTTTTGCCTTCCTCCTAATCCTATCTTGCAACAAAAAAAGTTCAAATTAATAAACCAGAACCAGTACATCCAACCTCAGATATTCCTGGATTTTGATTTCCTGTTGCCCAAGGGTGTCTTCTGCAGCGAAGTGCTGATGAACTGGGGCAAAGACCAAGATTTTGGAGACAGTGAGGTGGAAACCCCTCCAGACAAGGTTCTTCCACCCAAGCACGTGGATCCTCAGCTTGCACAGACACGGAAATGCTTTTCTTTTGGCCTTGATTTGCTTTTGATTTCTCTTCACCCTTTTAAAACATCCAACACTGGGGTAAAAATAAAAACACTGAACTGAGACAGGGGTGGGGACATGTGGGGACATGGCCAGTGACACGTGGGGACATGGCCACGGCCGGTGCCATGGGGGAACTTGCAGGGGCTGTGGGGGATGCTGGGTTTGAGGGAGTTGAGGGTTCCTGGGAGGCACTTGGGGCTTGCTGAGGGCTTTGGGGACCCCAGGCCGAGCGGCTCCGGCTGCGCTGGGAGACCCTGGCGGAGGTTCTGGGGCAGCTGCTCAAGGACCCCCTGCCCTGGAGCCCCAGCCGGGCATTGGGCTCCTGGAAGGAATGAACGTCCTTGTCCCCAGGAGGAAATCCCAGCACCCCCAGGGTGTCAGGGGCAGCTGAGAGGCCACAAGAGGGAAGGGAAAGCCAGACAGAGCTGTCCAGCTCAAAAACCCCCAGAAATCAGGGGTTCTTCCCAGGAAAAAGCTTCCAGATGGTGCCTGAATTGAGGGAAAAGGGGCCTGGAACCCCCCAAACCAATCATGTGGGACAGGGATGGTGGATTGGGGGGCAATGGGGAGGGGGTGGAAGAGCGGGGGAAAAGAGGGGACTGGGACCCCCAAATTGCATTGGGAGGGGTCCCACTCTGTAACTGCTTGACTGGCAGCCTTGTGGTGGAGGCAGAGGTGCAGACAGACAGGACACACTGCTCACCTTGTGTGCACAACAGTGACAGTTTATTCCTGGAGGCTCCCTTTCATTGGGGGTCCAAAACCCTCATGCCTGAGCATATCATTGCTTGAGGTCTTGGTGCTGCCCAGCTCCTTTGGCCAATCCCATCCTGCAGCCCAGGTGGAATCCGATCGGGTTAAATCCACCCGGGCGGGCCCATGGTACCGAGCCGGCTTTCCA
>JAREIS010001772.1:0-12135 GCA_030060385.1 Muscicapa striata striata
TTTGATTTTTTCTTTTTTCTTCCCAAAAATTTTTTTCTCTTTTTTTCCCTCCAAATTTTGAAATTTTGGGAATTTTCCAAATCTTGTAAAATTTTTTCCCCAAATTTTTGGATTTTTTGTTCTTTTTCCCATCAAATTTCACTTTTTTTCCCTTTTCCCAAAAATTTTTGATCCCGTTTCAGAATTCTGAAATTTCTGTTTTTTGGTTTTTTTCCCAAATTTTTGAGATTTTTTTTTTTTACCTTTTCCCCAAAATTTGGAATTTGAGAATCTTTATTTTTCCCAAATTTTGGAGAATTTTCCTTTTTCCCAAATTCTTGGAATTTTTCCCCAAAATTTGCAAATTTTTCTCTTTTTCCCCCAAAAATTTTGTGACTTTTGCTCCATTTTCCCCCAATTTTTCCTTTTTTACCAAATTTGAAATTCTGAACATTTTCAGAATTTTTTTCCAAATTTGGGAATTTCCCAAAATTTCAATTTTTTTTTTCTAAAATCTCCAATTTTGCTCTTTTCCTCCAAATTTTGCGACATTTTTGCCTAATTTTTTTTTTTTTTTTCCTCCCCAAAATTTTTCAAATTTTGGGAATTTTTTTCCCAAATTTTTTTTTGGGATTCACTCGGGAGGGGCGGAGCACGATGATGTAATCGGGCTGCCACATTCCAGAGCTTTTGGAGGTCGGCCTCGCTGGAAAAAAAATGAGGAAAAAATCCCAAATTTGGTCAATCGTAAAAAATCCAAAATTTCCCAAAATTCCACCCAAAATTCCCAAAATACCACCCTAAAATTCTCAGAAATTCCCAAATTTTACTCCAAAATACCCAAAAATTTGGAAAAAAAAAAAAAATCACAAAATTTGGGAAAAAAACAAAATTTGTAAAATTGTGAAAAATCCAAAATTCCCAAAATTCCCAAAATTCCACCCAAAAATTCCCAAAATACCACCCAAAAATTCTCAGAAATTCAAATTTTACCCCAAAATACCTAAAAAATTTGGAAAAAAAAATCAAAATTTGGGAAAAAAACCCAAAATTTGTAAATTGTGAAAAATCCAAAATCCAAAATTCCCCAAAATTCCCAAAATTCCACCCAAAATTCCCAAATTCCATCCTAAGTAATTCCCTCAAATTCCCAAATTTTACCCCAAAAATACCCAAAAATTTGGAAAAAGTCCACAAAAATTTTGGGAAAAAATCCCAAAATTTGGGAAAAAAACCCCAAAATTTGAAAAAAAAAAAAAAATTGTAAAAATAAAAAAAAATCGTAAAAATTCCTAAAACGTTCCCCAAAATATTCCCAAAATATTCCCAAAAATTAAAAAAAATTCCCAAAAATTCCAAAAAAAAAACCCCAAAATCTTTTGAAAATCCTTTCAAAATTCCAAAATTCCCAAAAGTTCCAAAAATTCCCAAAACTTCCAAAAAATATCCAAAAAAATAAAAAAATCCTAAAATTCTAAACCCAAAATTCCCAAAAAAATCCAAAATTCCAAAAATCCCTCAAAATTCTAAAATTCCCAAAATTCTCAGAACTTACAAAAATCCAAAAATTCCTAAAAATCCCAAAATCCAAAATTCTAAAATATTTCCCAAAATTCAAAAAACCCTAAAAATTCCCTCAAAATCCTCAAGAATTCCAAAATCGAAAATCCCAAAATTTAAAATCCCAAAATTCCAAAATTCCAAAATCCTCCAAAATTTTCACAAAATTCCAAAAATTCCAAAAGTTCCAAATTCAAAACTTCCAAAAAATATCCAAGAAAAAATTCCCCAAATTCTAAAAAAATAAAATTTAAATTCCAAAAAAATCCCCAAAAATTCCAAAAAATCCCAAAATCCCAAATTTCCAAATTTCCCCAAATCCAGATTCACCACAAAAATTCCCAAATTTTCCCAAATTCCGGGAATTCTCCCCTCACCTGCTCACCAGGTGCTCCAAGGGCGCCACACCCCAGGTGGGGCGGAGCTGACCCCAAAATCCTCCCCAGGTGTGTCCAGATGTGCCAAAAATTTCCCCAAAATCCCCCAAAATTCCCATAAATCCTCCCCAGGTGTCCTCAGGTGACCCCAAAATCCCCTCAGGTGACCCCAAAATCCCCAAAATCCCCCCCAGGTGTGTCCAGGTGACCCCAAAATGTCCCAAAGGTCCCTCCCAGGTGACCCCAAAATCCCCCCCAGGTGACCCCAACCCCACCAGGTGACCCCAAATCCCCCAAGTGACCCCAAAATCTCCCCAGGTGACCCCAAATCCCCCAAAATCTCTCCCAGGTGTGCCCAGGTGACCCCAAAATGTCCCAAAATCCCTCCCAGGTGACCCCAAAATCTCCTAAAAACCTCCCCAGGTGTGTCCAGGTGACCCCAAAATGTCCCAAAATCCCTCCCAGGTGACCCCAAAATCCCCCAAGGTGACCCCAACCCCACCCAGGTGACCCCAAAATCCCCCCCAGGTGACCCCAAAATCCCCCAGGTGACCCCAACCCCCCCAGGTGACCCCAACCCCACCCAGGTGACCCCAAAATCCCCCCCAGGTGACCCCACCCACCCTCCCCTCCCCCCATCCCCCCTCACCTGGCAGCAGCGGCTCCCTGGGATTCACCTGTTGGGGGCGGGGCAGCTCCATCCTGACCACGCCCTTCTCTTGCCAAGCCACGCCCCTCCCCCCCCCGGCCCCGCCCCCCCGCAGGGCCCAGCCCAGGGCCAGGCGCAGGCGGGGCCGGTTCAGGCAGGTCAGGCTTAGCGAGGCCAGGGCCAACAGGTTGGAGGCCAGGTGAGCGGCCAGGAGCAGCAGCAGCATGGCCCAGGTGAGGCTGCACAGGTGAGAGGGGCGTGGCCACCTCAGGATAAGCCACGCCTAATTCTGGATAAGCCACGCCCAGATCAAGATAAGCCACACCCAGTTCAAGATAAGCCACGCCCAGATCAAGATAAGCCACGCCCAGCTCACCTGAGAGATCTTAAACCTGACCTGGACCATGCCCAGGTGAGGCTGGACAGGTGAGAGGGGCGTGGCCAGCTCAGGATAAGCCACGCCTAATTCTGGATAAGCCACGCCCAGTTCAAGATAAGCCACGCCCAGTTCAAGATAAGCCACGCCCAGTTCAAGATAAGCCACGCCCAGCTCACCTGAGAGATCTTAAACCTGACCTGGACCATGCCCAGGTGAGGTTGGACAGGTGAGGGGGCGTGGCCAGCTCAGGATAAGCCACGCCTAAATCTGGATAAGCCACGCCCAGAGTTCAAGATAAGCCCAGCTCACCACGCCCAGTTCAAGATAAGCCACGCCCAGTTCAAGATAAGCCACGCCCAGCTCACCTGAGAGATCTTAAACCTGACCTGGACCATGCCCAGGTGAGGCTGGACAGGTGAGAGGGGCGTGGCCAGCTCAGGATAAGCCACGCCTAATTCTGGATAAGCCACGCCCAGATCAAGATAAGCCACACCCAGTTCAAGATAAGCCACGCCTGGTTTTAGCTAAGCCACGCCCAGCTCACCTGAGAGATCTTAAACCTGACCTGGACCATGCCCAGGTGAGGCTGGAAAGGTGAGAGGGGCGTGGCCAGCTCAGGATAAGCCACGCCTAATTCTGGATAGGCCACACCCAGTTTAAGATAAGCCATGCTCAGCTCACCTGAGAGATCTTAAACCTGACCTGGACTAAGCCCAGGTGAGGCTGCACAGGTGAGGGGCGTGGCCAGGTGAGGTTGGGAACACACCCAGTTCCAGATAAGCCCCGCCCAATTTTTTTAGCCACACCCAGTTCAAAGAAGCTACGCCCAGCTCACCTGAGAGATCTTAAACCTGACCTGGACCAAGTCCAGGTGAGGCTGGACAGGTGAGAGGGGCGTGGCCAGCTCAGGATAAGCCACGCCTAATTCTGGATAAGCCATGCCCAGATCAAGATAAGCCACGCCCAGTTCAAGATAAGCCACACCCAGCTCACCTGAGAGATCTTAAACCTGACCTGGACCAAGCCCAGGTGAGGTTGGACAGGTGAGAGGGGCGTGGCCAGCTCAGGATAAGCCACGCCTAATTCTGGATAAGCCACGCCCAGATCAAGATAAGCCACACCCAGTTCAAGATAAGCCACGCCCAGTTCAAGATAAGCCACGCCCAGCTCACCTGAGAGATCTTAAACCTGACCTGGACAGGGCCCAGGTGAGGTTGGGACACGCCCTGTTCCGGATAAGCCACGCCCAGTTTTTTTTAAGCCACACCCACTTCCTGATAAGCCACACCCAGTTTTAGCTAAGCCACGCCCACCCCAGTCAGGCCACACCCAGGTGAGGCTGGGACACGCCCAGTTCCAGATAAGCCACGCCCAGTTCCAGATAAGCCACGCCCAGTTCTCAACAAGCCACACCCATTCACCCCTAGACCTTTAAGCCCCACCCCTTAATCCCCACCCTGTTAAGCCCCACCCTGTTAAGCCCCGCCCTTTAAGCCCCACCCACTTAAGCCCCGCCCCTTTAAGCCCCGCCCCTTTAAGCCCTGCCCCTTTAAGCCCCACCCCTTTAAGCCCTGCCCCTTTAAGCCCCGCCCATTTAAGCCCAGCCCCTTTAAGCCCCACCCATTTAAGCCCAGCCCCTTTCAGCCCCACCCATTTAAGCCCTGCCCCTTTAAGCCCCACCTTTTAAAGCCCCACCCCTTTAAGCCCCGCCCCTTTAAGCCCCACCCATTTAAGCCCCACCCCTTTAAACCCCACCCTTTCAATCCCCGCCCATTTAAGCCCATCCCCTTTAAGCCCCACCCATTTAAGCCCCACCCCTTTAAGCCCCACCCATTTAAGCCCCGCCCCTTTAAGCCCCACCCATTTAAGCCCTGCCCCTTTAAGCCCTGCCCATTTAAGCCCAGCTTTTCCCCAAAGCCACGCCCACCCAGGCCCCGCCCCCTTTAGGCCCCGCCCCTCACCGTGGCCGCCCGTCCAGCAGGGGGAGGAGCAGCAGCGACAGCAACAGCCCGGCGCCGTTCACCAGCGTCTCCTGCCCACAACAGACCAGTACGGACCAGTATGGACCAGTATAAACCAGTATGGACCAGTATAAACCAGTACGGACCAGTATAAACCAGTATGGACCAGTATAGACCAGTACAGACCAGTATGGACCAGTATAAACCAGTATGGACCAGTATAAACCAGTACGGACCGGTATAAACCAGTATGGACCAGTACAGACCAGTACGGACCAGTATGGTTCATTATATGCCAGTATAAACCAGTATAAACCAGTACAGACCAGTAAGGACCATATGGACCAATATGGACCAGTATAAACCAGTATGGACCAGCACAGACCAGTATGGACCAGTATAAACCAGTATGGACCAGTATAAACCAGTACAGACCAGTAGAAACCGGTATGGACCAGTATAAACCAGTATGGACCAGTATAAACCAGTATGGACCAGTATGGACCAGAATGGATCATTATATGCCAGTATAAACCAGTACAGACCAGTAAGGACCAGTATAAACCAGTATGGACCAGTATGGACCAGTATAAACCAGTATGGACCAGCACAGACCAGTATGGACCAGTATAGACCAGTATGGACCAGTATAAACCAGTATGGACCAGTATGGACCAGTATGGACCAGTATAAACCAGTATGGACCAGTACGGACCCTCCCAGTCCAAACCAGTGCTCCCAGTCCCACCTGGCTGCTGTCCTTGGTGGCCATTTTGAATAACTCACTTGGCGGCCATCTTGGATTACATCATTTGGCGGCCATTTTGGATAACTCGGCAGCCATCTTGGATTATGTCATTTGGCAGCCATCTTGGAAAGGTAGCTCCCCCAGCTCCCAGTATGGACCAGTTTGGACCCTCCCAGTCCAAACCAGTCCAAACCAGTGCTCCCAGTCCCACCTGGCTGCTGTCCTTGGCGGCCATTTTGGATAAATCATTTGCTGGCCATCTTGGATTACATCATTTGATGGCCATCTTGGATTACATCATTTGGTGGCCATCTTGGATTACACTGTTTGGTGGCCATCTTGGATAACTCGGCAGCCATCTTGGATTATGTCATTTGGCAGCCATCTTGAATTACATCATTCGGCGGCCATTTTGGGTAACTCGGCAGCCATCTTGGATTACGTAATTCAGCAATCATTATGGATTACATCATTTGGCCGCCATTTTGGATAACTCGGCAGCCATCTTGGATTATGTCATTTGGCAGCCATTTTGGAAAGGTAGCTCCCTCAGCTCCCAGTATGGACCAGTATGGACCAGTATGAACCAGTATGGACCAGTATGGACCAGTATGGACCCTCCCAGCCCCTCCCAGTCCAAACCAGTGCTCCCAGTCCCACCTGGCTGCTGTCCTTGGTGGCCATTTTGAATAACTCACTTGGCGGCCATCTTGGATTACATCATTCGGCGGCCATTTTGGATAACTCGGCAGCCATCTTGGATTACGTCATTTGGCAGCCATCTTGGAAAGGTAGCTCCCTCAGCTCCCAGTATGGACCAGTATGGACCAGTATGGACCCTCCCAGTCCAAACCAGTCCAAACCAGTGCTCCCAGTCCCACCTGGCTGCTGTCCTTGGCAGCCATTTTGAATAACTCACTTGGCGGCCATCTTGAATTACATCATTCACAGGCCATTTTGGGTAACTCGGCAGCCA
Source organism: Muscicapa striata striata (assembly GCA_030060385.1). NCBI lineage: Eukaryota > Metazoa > Chordata > Aves > Passeriformes > Muscicapidae > Muscicapa > Muscicapa striata. The sequence goes on from JAREIS010001772.1 coordinate 6,630, forward strand.
TCTTGGATTACATCTACTGGCAGCCATCTTGGATTACATCATTTGGCGGCCATTTTGGATAACTCGGCAGCCATCTTGGATTATGTCATTTGGCAGCCATCTTGGAAGAGTAGCTCCCTCAGCTCCCAGTATGGACCAGTATGGACCCTCCCAGCCCCTCCCAGTCCAAACCAGTGCTCCCAGTCCCACCTGGCTGCTGTCCTTGGCGGCCACGTCGGCCACGTTGTCCCTCCGGGCCTGGTGCACGGCCAGGGCCGCTCGGGTGGCGCCGCCGGCCACGCCCACCACGCACTGGGACCGGTACAAACCAGTATGAACCAGTATGGACCAGTTTAAAGCGGTTCAAACCAATAGAAATGGAATAAACCAGTACGGACCAGTATAAACCAGTAGGGACCAGTATAAAACAGTTTAACCCCTACCTTGACTCCCAGGAGTCTCCCAGTCCATCCCAGTTCCCTTCCAGTCCATCCCAGTTCCCTTCCAGTTCATTCCCAGTCCATCCCAGTTCAATCCCAGTTGCTCCCAGTCCCTCCCAGTCCATCCCAGTTCCCTCCCAGTCAATTCCAGTCCTACCCAGTTGCTCCCAGTATAAACCAGTGCCTCCCAGTTCATTCCCAGTCCCTCCCAGTCAATTCCAGTCCCCTCCCAGTACCATCCCAGCCCTCCCAGTCCCACCCAGTCCATTCCCAGCCCCTCCCAGTTGCTCCCAGTAACTCCCAGTTTGTCCCAGTCCATCCCAGTCTGTCTCAGTCCATCCCAGTTCCCTCCCAGTCCATCCCAGTCCATCCCAGTCCATCCCAGTCCCTCCCAGTCCATCCCAGTCGCTCCCAGCCCATCCCATTCCATCCCAGTCCATCCCAGTCCATTCCCAGTTTATCCCAGTCTCCTCCCAGTTTATCCCAGTCCCTCCCAGTATATCCCAGTCCCTCCCACTCCATCCCAGTCCCTCCCAGTCCCTCCCAGTCCATCCCAGTCCCTCCCAGTCGCTCCCAGCCCATTCCCAGTTTATCCCAGTCTCCTCCCAGTTTATCCCACTCTCCTCCCAGTTTATCCCAGTCCCCTCCCAGTTTATCCCAGTCCATCCCAGTCCCACCCTGGCCACCGCTGCCATCACCAGGAGGGCGGGGCCGAGGCTCAGCCAATGGGGAGCGAGGATTTCCAGCACCAGGGCGACGTCATTGAGCAGATCCGCCACGAACCTGCGGGAGGGGCGGGGCCTGCCCTTATATGGAGCTGTGGGCGTGGCCTGGCTATAAATGGTGAATAGAGGGGGCGGGGCTTAGGTGGGAGAGGCCATATATGGGCATGGGGAAACCAGTACGGACCAATATGGACTAGTATAAACCAGTATAAACCAGTATGGACCAGTATAAACCAGTACGGATTGGTCCAGACTGATGTGGAGCAGCAGAGGCCTCCCAGTGCTCCCAGTTTATCCCAGTTCATTCCCAGTTTCATCCCAGTTTGTCCCAGTACCATCCCAGTCCCCCAGTCCATTCCAGTCCATCCCACTCCATCCCAGTATATCCCAGTCCATCCCGGTTTATCCCAGTTCCATCCCAGTCCCTCCAGTTTATCCCAGTTTGTCCCAGTCCATCCCAGTTCATTCCCAGTTCCATCCCAGTCCATCCCAGTCCCTCCCTGTTTATCCCAGTTCATTCCCAGTTCCATCCCACTTCATTCCCAGTTCCATCCCAGTCCATCCCAGTCCATCCCAGTCCCTCCCAGTTTATCCCAGTTCATTCCCAGTCCATCCCAGTCCATCCCACTCCATCCCAGTTTGTCCCAGTCCATCCCAGTTCATTCCCAGTTCCATCCCAGTTCCATCCCAGTCCCTCCCAGTTTGTCCCAGTCTCACCCCTGCAGCCACACAAAGAGGATCCTGGTGACGATCCCGACCCCGTCTGAGGGAGGAAAAGAAAAAACGGAATTTTGGGAATTTTGGGAATTCTGGGAATTTTGGGAATTTTGGGAATTCTGGGAATTCTGGGAATTCTGGGAATTTTGGGAATTTTGGGAATTCTGGGAATTCTGGGAATTTTGTGGAATTCTGGGAATTCTGGGCTGAGATTTTTGGGAATTCTGGGGGGAATTTTGGGAGAAATTGTGGGAATCTGAGGTGGAATTCCGGGAATTTTGGATGGAGTTTTGGGAATTTGGGGTAGAATTCTGGGAATTTAGGGAAGGAATTTTGGGAATTCTGGGAATTTGGGGTGAAATTTTGGGAATTCTGGGAATTTTTTGGGATGGAATTACAGGAATTGTGGTTGGAATTCTGGGAATTCCGGGAATTTGCTGAAGGATTTTGGGAATTCTGAGATGGAATTCTGGGAATTTTGGGGATGGAATTCAGGAATCTGGGCCCAGAATTTTGAGAATTCTGGGAATTTTGGGAATTCTGGTTGGAATTTTGGGAATTTGGGGCAGAATCCTGGGAATTCGACTGGGAATTCTGGGAATTTTGGGCAGGAATTCTGGGAATTTCAGATGGAATTTGGGGAGGAATTTTGGGAATTTGGGGAGGAATTCTGGGAATTTTTTGGGATGGAATTCTGGGAATTTTTGGGATGGAATTCTGGGAATTTTTTGGGATGGAATTCCCAGAATCGTGGTTGGAATTCCAGGAATTCAAGCTGGAATTCTGGGAATTTCGGGCAGGAATTCTGGGAATTTCAGACAGAACTTGGGGAGGAATTTTGGGAATTTGGGGAGGAATTCTGGGAATTTTTTGGGATGGAATTCTGGGAATTTTTGGGATGGAATTCTGGGAATTTTTTGGGATGGAATTCCAGGAATCGTGGTTGGAATTCCAGGAATTCAAGCTGGAATTCTGGGAATTTCGGGCAGGAATTCTGGGAATTTCAGATGGAATTTGGGGAGGAATTTTGGGAATTTGGGGTGAGGAATTTCAGGATTTGGGAATTTTTTTGGATGGATTTCTGGGAATTTTTGGGATGGAATTCTGGGAATTTTTTGGGATGGAATTCCAGGAATCGTGGTTGGAATTCCAGGAATTCAAGCTGGAATTCTGGGAATTCCTGGAATTTTGGACAGGAATTCTGGGAATTTCAGATGGAATTTGGGAGGAATTTTGGGAATTTGGGGAATTTCAGGATGGAATTCGAATTTTGGATGGAATTCTGGAATTTTGGAATGAATTCTGAATTTTAGGATAATTCAGGAATTTGTGAATTCAGGAGTTCAGGCTGGATATCAATTCTGACACGAATTCTGGAATGGACAACAAATTCGGGAATCTGGGTCTAATTTGGAATTCGAATTTAAATCTGGTGAATTTGGAATTGAATTTGGATTTGGGAATTTTGGAATTTTGGAATTCTGGAATTCTGAATTTGAAATCTGAATTTCAGGGAACTGGAGAATTTGAATTTGGGTGAAATTCCAGGAATTTCAGGATGGAATTCTGGGAATTTTTTTGGATGGAATTCTGGGAATTTTTTGGAATGGAATTCTGGGAATTTTTTGGGATAAAATTCCAGGAATTCTGGTCGGAATTCCAGGAGTTCAGGCTGGATATCCGGGAATTCTGACACGGAATTCTGGGAATGGACAACAAAATTCCGGGAATCTGGGTCTGGAATTTGGAGAATTCTGGGAATTTGGGCTTAAATTCTGGTTGGAATTTTGGGGAATTTTGGGGAATTTTGGGAATTTTCGGGGAATTTTGGGAATTTTGGGGAATTTTGGGAATTTTTGGGAATTTTGGGAATTCTGGGAATTGTGGCCTCACCCCGCAGCAGCCAGGTGAGCGCGGCTCCCGTGACGGTGGCGGCGCCGTCGCCGACCCCGACGGCCTCGAGAACGGCGCGGGTGGAGAGAGACCCGGCCAGGGTGGAGCAGAGAGCCTGGGAAACCAGTATAAACCAGTATAAACCAGTATAAACCAGTATGGACCAGTATAAACCAGTATGGACCAGTATAAACCAGTATAAACCAGTATAGACCAGTACAAACCAGTATAAACCAGTATGGACCGGTATGGACCAGTATAAACCAGTATAAACCAGTATGGACCGGTATAAACCAGTATGGACCAGTATAAACCAGTATAAACCAGTATGGACCAGTATAAACCAGTATGGACCAATATAAACCAGTATAAACCAGTATGGATCAGTATAAACCAGTATAAACCAGTAAAACCCAGTATGAACCAGTATAAACCAGTATGGACCAGTATAAACCAGTATAAACCAGTATGAACCAGTATAAACCAGTATAAACCAGTATAAACCAGTATGGACCAGTATAAACCAGTATGGACCAGTATAAACCAGTATAAACCAGTATGGACCAGTATAAACCAGTATGGACCAGTATGGACCAGTACAAACCAGCATAAACCAGTACAAACCAGTACCTGCAGGCTGTCCCAGCACTGGTACCGGGCGTAGTCTGGACTGACGCTCTCGGGGTAGCCCTGGGGAAGCAGCACCCGCTGGGGGTCCCAAAAATTCCCGAAATTCCCGGAAAAATTTTTATGGAGAGGGAAAAAAAAAAAAGGAAAAAGTCACTAAAAAAATCTCCCCAAAATCTCAAAAAAATTTCCCAAATTTTCCCTAAAAATCCCCAAATTTCACCCAAAATTCCAGGTGGGAATTCCCAAAAATCCCCCAAATCCCCCAAAATTCCATTTTCCCCCCCAAAATCCACCTGAATCCCCCCCAAATTCCCGTTTTTCTTCCAAAATTAACCCCCAATCCCCCCCACACTTTCCCAACATTCCCGTTTTTTACCCCAAAATTCTCAAATTTTCCCCAAATTCCCATTTTTTCCCACAAAATTTCCCCAAAACATCTCCCAAAAATTCCCCAAAATCGCCTAAAATTCCCAAAAACTCTCCAAAAATTTCCTTCAAAATTCCCTAAAATCTCCCCAAAATTCCTAAATTTCTCTAAATTTCCCCAGTTTTCCCCCCAAATTTCCCCAAAATTCCTCCAAATTCCCCAAAAAAATTCCCCCAAAGAACCTAAGAATTCCCCAAAAATTCCCAAAAATCCCCCCAAAATCCTCCAAAAATTGGTAAAAATGCCCAAAACTTTCCCAAACCCCCCAAAAATCCCCAAAAATCTCCCCAAAATTCCTCAAAAATTCCCAAAAATCCCCCAAAATTTCTCCAAAAAATCTCCAAAAATTCCAAAAAAATCCCAAAAATATCCCAAAAAACCCCCAAAATCCCCACCAAAATTTCCCAAATTTCCCCAAAATTTCCCCAAAAATTCCGAAATTCCCCCAAATTTCCTGAATTTTCACCAATTTTCCCAAAAATTCCCAAATTTCCCCGAAATTCCCCCAAATTCCCAAAAAAATCCCCCAAAAATCATAAAAATTCCAAAAAAATTCGTCAAAATTCCCAAAAATTTCCCCAAAAATCCCCCCAAAATTTCAAAATAATCCCAAAAAATCCCCCCAAAATTCCCCAAAATTTTCCAACAATTTCCCAAAAAATCCCGAAAAATTACAGAAAAATAAAAAAATCCCC
>JAREIS010001773.1:0-18058 GCA_030060385.1 Muscicapa striata striata
ACCCCAAACAGCCTCTGACCACCACAACTCCCACCAGCCCATCTCTGTTTGTGAACAGCAGGAGACAGAGCTTTCCTCGGGAGTGGGAAGAGAAGGAAACCTCCCCAAGGTGCAGCCTGGAAGGTTCAGCCTGGAGGTGAGGAAACAGAAAAGTCCCTCCCAGGGCAGAATGTTGGTGGCCGAGGTGTCCCAGCGTGAGGCTGGGCCATGCCATGGCTCTGTGTGCCAAAAGCCGGCAGCGCTGGGTGCAGGGAGCCCAGGGAGGGCACAGCAATGCTGGGCTGAGAAATGCTGGGGGGACAGCGAGATGGGCGTGTGCAGCCAGCCAGGGCAGAGGAGCAGCACGCACAGGGGCACAGCCTGCAGGAGAGATGGCCAAGGGCTGGGCAGGGCCTCTGCAGGCCCCACAGAAGGAACTTTCCTTGCAGGGGCTGCACTTTGCTTCTGCCTCGGCCCTCCCTGAGCAGGCTGGCAGGGCTTGCAGATTGATGCCATTTGTCCTTGCTGCCCCTCACATCCCATTGCCCCAGGAACAGCCCCGAGCCACCCGGGAGGGACAGGCCCTGCTGTGCCAGGCCTGGGCTCAGCCCTTGGCCTTTCTGCTGCCTCCAACCAGCCCAGGCCTTGCTCAGCATTGCAGTTCCCTGCTCACAGCCTTTGGCTCCTGCAATCCTGGCCTCAAGGATCTGCTCTCACCAGTCCCTGGGGTGCCTTTGGCAGTCCCTGTCCTCAGTGGGGCCAGTGATGCCCCAAGGGACTTGGAGTTTTGCTTCTGCCTCCTTGAGCACCTTCTTCAACCTTCTCTCAGTGCCTGAATGTCCTGGACTCAGCCCCAAATTTGCCTTGGGGATCATTAAAATACAGAAAGCTCTCAGGAGGTCCTTGTCTTCTTTCAATTGTCTTCAAGCCTCCAGGGCTTGTGCACCTCACTGGAGTCAGTCTAGGGCTCTGTTAAGGAAGAAGATTTCAAAGTTCACCTCATGACTTCTTTTATTCAAGTGCGTATTTTTTAAATTTCCAGTTAAGAAAAGAGCTGATAGAAGCATTCCCCAGGCGATGTTGATGCTCAGTGTCTCTTTAAGTGGTCTGGGCACAGAGAAGGATAAGCCCCTTGATGGCTGGTCCTATTTGGACAACCTGCTCTTCAACCCCAACCTCACCATGTCTGACATCACCCACCTTTTTGGAGTGATCCTAAAAAATGAATGAAAATTACTGGATTTTCTTTTGAATTAGAATAGAATTTTTTTTTTTAAGTTATATATATATTTTTTATATTTACAATATTATTATTTTTATTAACATTTTAATATTCATATTAAAACTCTATACATTTTTAGCAACCAAAAAAATTATTGGTCATTGCTTCATTAATTAATTGACCACTATTGGCTGTTGATTTCTTCCTCTTTATGCTAATTACTCTTTATATTAGTCCTTTTGTATTCTTTTTATTCATTTTTCCACACATGGTAAAAGCGGCCACTTTGGGGTACATGGAGACATTTCTGGAGCACATTTGTGGAAGTTTTGGGTCTGGGGATGGAATTTGGAAGGAAGTTGATGGTCAGAAGGACACTTAGGGGCATTGAGAGGGTATTGAGCTAGTACTTAGGGATCCTGAGAGAAAATCTGGGCATTGAAGTGGCAGCTGGAATTGCACGGGGACACCTGGAGGTCAGGAAGGGGAATCTGGGGCCCTTTGGGGTCCAGGCGGGCACTTGGGGGCTCTGACGGGGCTCTCTGGGGTGCGGGAAATGATGGGAGTTGTAGGTGCAGGAATAATTTTGTCTAATGGAACCACAGAGCATCACAGCAGTTCTCGGCACAGCTGCAGTGTCTCTCGGTGTGGCGCAGTGCATGACGGGACATGAAGTCAAGGCTGGAATGGCGCTCTACAGGAACAGTGGAGCATGATGGGAGCTGTAGTCCCGGAAGTGGCTCGAATCGGGTGTTTTGGGGTCCGGGAAAGCACTTGGGGGGCACTTTTGCATCAGAGCTGTGACTAGAGGTCCTCAGCGGGGAACGTCTATGGTTCAGGAGCACTTGGGGGGAGCTTGGGGAGCTCTAACTGGGCTCTTTAGGGTGCGAGCACGGCAGGAGTTTTAGGGGTGGAAATGTGTTATGAGGGACTCTGAAGCTGCCAGGGATGAGAGGAGATGAATTCCCAGAAGTGGCTGTAATGGGCATCCCTGAGGTTTGGAGTATTCAGAGGATTTGTGGTCACTTTTGAGGGGGTCCCAAATGGGCTCTGAGGGGGCACTTATGAATCCTGGAGGGTCTGGGGGACACTTATGGGACATGTGGAAGGCGGATACCAGGGGTTCTGTGGGGCACGGGGCATGACGGGTGTTGTAGTCCCAGCTCCAATGGGGCTAAATCAGGCTGTGGGGCATGATGGGAGTTGTAGGCAAAAAGAAAAGATGGCACCGACCCCAGGCACCACCCCTGCATCCCTGATCCCCGGCGCTGATTGGCTGTGGGCAGTGATGAGCAGAGGCAGGAGCAGCCCATTCAACCCCTCCAGTCCCTCCCAGGCCAGCCCAGTTACTCCCCAGTACAACCCAATACATTTCCAGTGCCCCTCCAATCCCACTCAGTAAAGACCAGTTCATCCCCAATGCAGCCCAGTGCAATCCCAGTGCCCCTACAGGCCCTCCGAGTACACCCCAGTCCCTCCCAATTCATTCCTATTCCCTTCCAGTTTCTTCCAGTGTCATCCATAGTACACCCCAATGTCCCCCAGTCTTCCCCACAGTGTTCCCAGTTTGTCCCAGTATCCCCCAGTTTCACTCACAGTATCCCCAGTTTGCCTCAGTATTTTTCAGTATCACTCCCAGTATGTCCCAGTATGTCCCAATGTGTCTCTGTGCACCCCCACAGTCCATCCCAGTCCACCCAGATTCCCCCCACTCCCAGCATTCCCCGTGTTTCCAGGTTGTCCCAGTCCTCCCCAGTATCACACCCAGCATATCCCAGTGTCTCCCATAGAGTTCCCACTGTTTGCCAGTATCGCCCAGTCCACTCCAGTATCACTCCCACTATGTCCCAGTGTCTTCCACAGGGTTTCCCACATGGTTCCCAGTATGTCCCAGTCCTCCCCAGTGTTTCCAAGGAAACTTGAACTTCTCACGGTTGCCGTGGCACCCAAACCCAGCAGTGGGGTCAGTGCAGTGTCCATGGCCACAGCCCCTGGCATTGGCCCAGTGCAGGTTGGGATGATGATCCACCCTCAAAACTGGCCCAGGGCAGCTCTGCAGTGTTTCTGGTGGCATCTTGGGCTGGCACACACCTGAGGAGTGTGTCTGTTTGTAATGGGGAAACTCAGGGTTTTAGAGAGCTTCAAAAATAAAAAAAAAAAAAAAAAAAGGAGAAATATCTCTTTTCCTGAGTGCAGCCAGTTCTCCAAGCAAAGCAGGTCCCAGGTGAGTGAGGGCAGACAGGATGAGGCTGGGCAATGTGGAGCAAGGCTGCCCACACAGGGTCAGACCTCAAGGCACAGCTTCTCTGAGCAGGCCAAACCTCCTGAGGAGAGACCCTGGATCAATATCAACCACAGAATGCTGCAATAACCTCTCTTCAAAGAGATCAGCAGTAAAAAATAGTCTTTAAAATAGGAATGCGTACTGCTTAGAAGCTCTTTGACATATTTCTCCATAAGTAGAGTTGAAAAACTTCCTGATGAACTGCACTAGACCAGAGGGAAATCAAGGCAGAGCCATGGTTTGTTAGGAAACCTCTCAAGAACTCCGAGTGAGAATCAAACTCCAAAGTTTCTTGAAGATTTAATGGGTCCCACTGAGAAACACAAGTGAGAAAGTGTCCCCAAGCCTCAATCAGAGCAGAGAACTGGAGGCAGAGATGGCAGGTGGGGACAAAGAGAAGCCAAGTCTTGGTTCCCAGGGCACAGCAGCCTCTGTGTCACCAAGGGCTGTGAGGAGACACCTTGTCCTGAGCCACTGGGGCCTCCTGGCACAGCCCCAGCAAGGCTGGGCACTGTCACCCCTTGTCCTGCCCTCAGCATCCCCCCACATCTCAGTGGCCTCAGGGATGTGCTGGGACCAGTCCCTGGGGAGCCTTGGTCAGGAATGGCCCTGGGGGCTCCTTTGTGCTCCCAGGGACTGCAGGTTTTTCCAAGGACTTTGGGTTTTGCTTTTGTGTTGGAGTGTCTGAGAGCTTTGTGTAATCATGGCCTCCAATTACCTGCTTTAATTAGTCTCTAGAGAGCCTTTCTCAGTAACAACACTCAGTCTGGCTCATTAATCCTTCAAGGTACTTCAGTTTTTTAAGGTGCTTTGCTTTTTCCTTTCTTCTCTGAGTCTCTGAGAGATTTTTGTGCAATCATGGCCTCCAATTCTCTCCTCCAAGGAGTCTATGAGGAGCCTGTGTTGGGCATGGACCTCAGTGGAACCCATTAATGCTTTGAGACATTTTGGGTTTTTCTTCTGCCTTGAACTCCTGGAAAGGAGGATCCTGCAACAAAATGTGCCTGTGGCTCTCTCCCTTCTTCTACGGCAGATGAATATCCTGCATCCAAGGATCACAGAACAGGTGTTCTAACGAGGGCCTTTCCTAGGAGTACATGGATAAACACCACCTGATCAGATCTTGGCACTCTGAGGAGGGAAACCAGAAACCACTGGTCAGTTGGAGAAGGCTCCAGTCTACTTTGTCCCACTGTTCCCATGCCCAGGCCATGCTGGGTGTGCTCAGAGCTGGACCTAAACCTTCCCATCAGCTCTTTGTTTTGGAGGAGAGCAGGAGAGCAGGACATGTGCCACCCCCTCAGCAGCTGCCAGAGCAGGATGCTCAAGAGCCCGCTGCTGTCTTCCATCACTGGTATTCCCTGTGCCCAGAGATGAGGATCCACCTTGAGAGAGCCCTTGGGGCAGCGAGAGCTGCTGGTCCCAGCTGATGTTCTGGCCCTTCCTGAAAGGGTGATCCCCACAGACCATCTGGTGCAGCAGAATGGTAGCAGATGGTAGCTCGCTTGCCGTAGTACCAGCCAAAGTGGGTCCATTCCGGGGGGCTGTAGGACAGAGTTCCTATGGAATACAGATGGAGTTCATCAGGGGGATGCTGCTGCTCCCAGAGCCTGGCCCCAGCATCCCTGGGCATGCAGGGGCTGCCCCAGTGGCACGTGGTGTGACCTGCTGTCCTCTCGCCAGCATCTGGGACTTGTGTACAAACTTGGGGTTGGAAAAGAAGCCACTGGTGCTGGAAGAGGGCAGCAGAAGCCCTGGGAAGGCCCAACCATGACACACAAAAGAAAAACCCACCTAGTGGTGAAGAAAACCCACTCTCTTCCCTGCCTGACCTCAAAAATTGTTAATAAGCCAATGTAAACGAGGGAAGAGGAGCAGTTCAAGCCCTTCCTCGCCTGAACAGCAAACCATCTGGGGCACGGGCTCAGACACCCCTCCCCACTATCCCCATGGGGGTTTTTGTTGGCCTAACTGCCCCAGCTCCAGCCCCAGCCCAGGGCAGAAGGCAGGGCTGGGAGCTGACCCCCCTCATGCCCCCACCGAAATCCACTTGGCTCAAGCATGAATCCCATCCCAGCTGCAATAGGGGGAAGCCCCGGTGCTACACGCAGGCTTGGGCCATGAGATGCCCAGGAGCATCCCCTGGGAGGGCTCACCTGCAAACTGGGTGTAGGCTGTGTCTTGGAGGAAGGCGCCACAGCCAAAGTCGATCAGTTTCAGCTGCCCGGTGGCCAGGTCGAGCAGCATGTTCTCGGGCTTGATGTCCCTGTGCAGGACCCCGCAGCTGGTGCAGTGCCGCACGGCCTCCAGCGCCTGGCGGAACAGCCCCTGCGCCTCCTCCTCTGGCAGGAACCTCCGCTCCGCCAGCACACCCGAGAGGTCCTGGCACCGCTCCGGACGCTCCAGCACCAACAAGAAGCTGCTGGGCAGCTCAACCCACTCCAGGAGCTGAATGACACCAGCACACCCGGAGGACACCTTGGCCAGCAGCACGATCTCCAGGGGCGCACGGGCGCCGTTGGGCTGCGCGGGGAACACGATGCCATCAGTGGGGCTGAGGCCGTGCCAGGGCTCTGGGGCCCCTCACCCAGCCCGGGATGCTCTGCACGCCCCGCTCACCCCACGCCCGCTCTCCCTGCAGGGCTCCCGGCGGCTCCCACCCTGCCAGTGCCCGGCTCCTCGCCGCCCGGCACGGCCCGCCTTCTCCCGCCGGCCCCGCTCACTCACCAGCTCGCCCCAGTGCCGGATGCGATCCCGTGGCACGCATTTGATGGCCACCTGCGAGCAAGGGGCAGCAGCGGGCTCAGCTTGCCGCCCGCTCCGCCGCGCCCCGGCGTCCTCCTCTAGCTCCCTCCTCCTCCGCCCTCCTCCTCCTCCTCCTCCGCCCGCCGCCGGCCCCGCCACTCACCGGGGCGCCGTCCGCGAGCCGGGTCCCCGAGCAGACGCTGCCGAAGCCGCCGCTGCCCAGCAGCGAACCCAGCCGGTACCGCTCCTGCAACGCCTCCTGCGCCTCCCCTGCGGGCGACAAGCAGCCGTCAGCGCTCGGCCCGGGGCCAGACACGGCCCCGAGCGCTCGCCAGCCGCCCCGGGCCGGGCATCCCCACCCGCCCCGGGCCCCGGCGGCTCGGGGCCGGCGGCCGCGCTGCCGAGCGGCGGAGCTCGGGCCGGGGAGCCGCAGCCGGGCGGGGAGGCGGGCCGGGGGGAGCGGCCGAGCCACGTGTGCCCCCATGGGCCCGGGAGGAGCCGGGGCCGGGGCCGGGGCCGGGGGTCGGGCCGGGGGCATGGCGCGACTCGGTGCGGGGAGAGGGAGGGGCCGGGACGGGGACACCGAGAGGGGAGGGGGAGACCGGGAAGGGGACCGTGGGACAGGCTGCAGGAGACCGAGACAGAATGTGGGACAGCTGGAAGGGGAGTGGAGGAACAAGAGAAGGGACGCAGAGGGTCAGTGGAATCGCTGCTCTTCTGCTGCTGCCGCTGCCGCTGCTGCTGCCGAAGCGCCGGGAGCGTTTGTCCGCGTGTCCGCGTGTCCGTGTGTCCGTTCCCCGCGCGTCTGTTCCCCGCGTGCCGGTTCCCCGTTCCGCCCCACGGCCGCGCCCCGGGCCAGCACGGGCCGCTCCGCTCCGCTCCGGGGCCGAACCGGGGTCACGGAGCATCTCTTCCTCCCGCACCCGCGCCAAAACCACCGTGTTGTTTAGCTGCTTCTTCACTAGACTGGAACTTTTATTTCCGACAGGCTTGCAGCTTGCCCCTCGTGCTCGCATGCCCCGGGCCCCGTCCCGCCCGCTCGCCCCGCGCTGCAGGCTGCTCCTCACAAGCAAGCAAAGCGCTGTCCGCTCTTTCCCCTGGAGCAGAGCAAAGTGCCGAAGGAGGAGCCTGGCAGCGCCAGGCAGAGCCAGCCCCGTCGGAGGGCCGAGCAAGACATGATGAGCGAGAAATGCAGCCCCTGCTGGGCAGCGCTGCTCCCCGACCGCTCGCGGTGGGCAGCGGCAGCGTCCCCAGGGCTGTTCCTGTTTTCTTGTCCAGTTCCAGGGGAAAATCGCAGACTGCCGATAGGAGAATTAAAATGAAAGAATGAAACTGCTGTTTTTGCCGAGTTTGGATGCCAGTCCAATACAGCAGTTCAGCTCTCATCTGCCTGTCTCCTCCCTGCCAATCCAGCCCTTTCAGCCCGGAGCAAAGGCCCTCTCTGCAAAGAAACTGCTGGCTGCTTCATCTGTCCTGCTGTTCATTGACACAGCTAGAAAAGCAAACTAGTTTTCATCCTGAGGCTGTCGAAACACTTTGTGAACTTTGTCATGTGAAGCCAGGACAGGGAGTCTTGGCCCCTGCACAATGTCCTAGGAATCACCTTTGCTGCTGCTGTGTATTGTCACTGCTGATGGTGAAATGCTGTGGGAGCACATGCCCTGTCTCTAGAATCCATAGCCAACCAAAGTGCTGTGCTGTGAAATTTTGCATTTGCAGGTTTCTGGTGTCTCCAGCATTGCTTTCAAAGCAAAACAGGGAGAAGGCAAACTGTGTGTAGCTAACGATACTGTAGAGTGTGTAAAGCTTGCTCAGTCCTAGGTCTTTGAGGTAAGATCAGTTTGGAATGACTGTGATGTAGAACCAGTGCAACACAGAAAAGGGGAACGTGTAAGGATAGGAATTAATAGTTTATGTGAACATCTTGGGTTGTTTCTTTCCATTTTCATTTCACTTCCGGAAAGCTGTTCTGCTTTTCCAAGAATTTTCTCCATAGTGATGTTTGTTCTTTTCAAGAACCTTTCCTGGAGAACGGGCTCCTGTCACAAGACATGCCACCAACTGCAGCTTCTCTTGGCTTCCCACACTGTGCGTGCAGCAGGGCTCTTGCAGCAAAGTAGCACAAAGGTTTTGAGAACTTGACAACTTGTTCTTTCTTTTGCTGGTGGGCTGGGGAGTTGTGCCGTGGGTAAGGTTTTCCTTGCTGCTGTTCTAACCTAAGAAAACAGGAGGTGGTGCCAGGCAGGACTAGTTAGGGAATACAAACCTGGCTGAATTCAGAGAGAGAATCTCCAGGGCCTGCATCCAGAAGTAGAGAGTAGTGTGATAATCATTCCAGCCTCTCAGTGGACATCTTGAAAATGATCTGGAATGTGAAAACAGTGTGACAGAGGAAGTTTGTATCTGAGTTCAGTGTAGATGATTCCACTTGTGGTGCATTGGTGCATAAATCAAGAGTACAATCCGTTCATAAAAAGCACCAGAACAAGCTGGACCTCTCAGAGTAGCCAACTAAAAGAATCTGAAAAGGAGAAATGCACAGAATGACTTGGCTAACCTTGCCTGGAAGAAGGGTAATTTTTTCTAATAATTACTAATCCATTCCCTTGGCTTTTGGCTTTCTTAGCAAGGCAATTTCCATCCCAGATTCTCCATGAAATAAGAACCCTGAGCTTGTGGAACTGCCTGAAAGATGCCCTGTTCCTCTGCAGGGACACTCAGGCTGAACCAGGAGCCTGAGCCCTGTCTGGGGAAGCCTCCTCCGAGCTGGAATTTGTGCCGTGCTGGGAGAGGAGGAGCAGGGGAGAAGGCTGGGCGCTGTGTGGCAGGAGCAGGAGGTTTGGGCACAGGACATTCCGCCGGCGCCGCTGCCCCGCAATGGGCGGCCGTGCCCGGGGCTCTGGGCCTGGCCGCGTGCGCTGAGCTCCGACACTGCGGGAGCTCCCGGGCTGGGCTCAGGATCCTGCTGGGGCTGGGCAGCAGGCTGGGCTCCCACTGGGACCAGCAGCAGCTGGAAATACCTCTGGGCATCTCCATCTTCTGCTGCTGCTCGGAAGGAGCAATGAAACAGAGCAAGAAGTTCTGGTCTCTCTTTGTCCTGGTGGATTTTTTTCATTATTTGATGCTCCAGAGGCAATTCCTATGATGGCCTCTGTCAGCTGATTCTATTTCAGGAGCACCAGCAACAGGGCTGTGTTTGAGCACTGCAAATGTGGCCTGTGTGTCTTTAATTCTCCTTGGCTTTGTGCTTAGGGACTGGGGACAGGGAATGGACACAGGGGGACAGCAAAGGCCTTGGGGTGCAGGGATGTTCACACTCAGGCAGTGCCAGCACAGAGCTTCAGCCTGCAATTAACCCTGAGGGAAACGCTGGGGAAAGGCTCCATTTCAGCCTTTCTTTACTCATTGCTGTGAAGGGACCAAAATAAAATGGGGAACAAGCAGGGCCTGACCCCTTCTCCTTTGGGAGGAGCCATGAGAGCCATGAGGGGCCGTGAGGGGCTATGAGGGGCCATGAGGTGCTGTGAGGGACCATGAAAGTCTGTGGGAGGCATTGAGGGGCTGTGAGGGGCTGTAAGCAGCTGTGAGGCGCTGTGGGAGGCCAGGCACCCCATGGAACAAAGGGTCCATTGTGACACTGTGGAACCAAGGAGATTGTTGTTGGCAGTACAAAATCTCATGGAACCAAAAGTCCATTGTGACATTGCAAGGTCTCAGGGAACCATGGAGACCATCATGGTGCTTCAGGACACATTGGAACCAAGGGGCCATTGTGACACTATAGGGCCTTGTATAACCAAGGGATCTTTGTAGCACTGCAGGGCCTCATAGAATCCAGGGGATCTTAGTGACACTGTGGGGCTCTGTGAGACCACGGGGACATTCTGACTCTGTGGAACCAAGGATACCATTGTTACATTACCGTGCATCATGGAGCCAAAGAGGCCATTTGAACAGGCAGGGGAACCTGCTGAGGCTATTATGAACTTCAAGGCCTTGTGACACCTAAAGGCCATTGTGGAGCTACAGGGCCTCATGGAACCAATGAGACCATTGTGACACTGCAGGACCTCATGGAATCCTGGAGACCATTCTAAGGCTTTGAGGCCTTGTTGAATCAAGAGGCTTGGCAGGGCCTCATGGAAGCAAGGAGACCGTTCTGGCACTCTGAGTCCGCATGAAACCAAGGGGCCATTGAGACTCCACAGGGCCTCATAGAGCCAGGGCAACCACTGTGACACTGCAAGGTCGGATGGACACAAGGGGCCATTGTGACACTCTGGGCCCCCATGGAAGCAAGGGGCCAGTGTGACACAGGCAGGCCTTGTAGAACTAAGGGGCCATGGTGATCCTGCAGAGCCCAATAGAACAAAGAGGCCATTCTGGCACTGCAAGATCTTAAGGAATCATGGAGACCAATGAGATACTCTGAGATCTCATAGAACCAAAGGGCCATTGTGTCATTGCGCAGTCCCATGGAACCAAGGAAACCATTTTGACACAGCAAGGCCTCATGGAAGCAAGGGACCGTTGTGCCACTGTGGAGCCAAGGAGACCATTGTGATATTGCTGGGCCTCATGGAAACAAAGATCTGTTGTGATACTGTGGGGCCTCATGGAACCAAGGGGTAATTGTAAAGCTGCAGGGCCCGAAGGATCCAAGAACATGGAACAGGCCTGGTTGACTTGGCCTCCTGGGGCCAGAATGGGTCCAGCTGACATTGAGGTGATGTTGAGGGTTGATTCTCATCTGCCCCTGAAATTATGGAGTTCCATGTTCTCCTTCCTGTGGGAAAATCTTTCTTTCTCCTCCATATGCCCAGTGGCCAAAACTGGGATACCTCCAAATTTGATTATATGCTTGGATTGTTCCCATATGAAACCTGCCAGGACAGACAGCTCTGTCTGGCCATGCTCTCTTAGTGGCCACTTTGCATCTGCCTTTAAAACGCTGGGGGGCCGTGCTTTTATTCCCATGGAAAAAAACTTTCTTTTTGTCCAGACATACATGGCCAAATAAGAATCTGCCTCTAAAATTTTTTATATCCAACAATAGCTCCCAGACAAAAGCTGCTAGGCCTGTCTAGGTTCCCGTAGCTTCTGAGGGCCAGTTATCATACGCCTTTGAAACTTTGGGGCTCTGTACTTTCCTTCCCATGGAAAAGAGCTGTCCTTCTTTTCCAGATGCCCATGGACAAAACTGGAATTTGGCCTCCCAAATTCCATCTATCCAAGGACTCCTCCCAGACAAAACCTGCAGAGACAAACTGGTCTGGCTGGCCTTGGCTTCCTTGAGGCTGCCTTCAAAACCCTGAGGTTCTCTGGTTTCCTAATATAGACAAGAACTGTCCTTATTGTCCAGATGCCCATGGCCTCAAGCACATGAGCACTGTATAGGAACAAAAGAGCTCTGTGTTCAGTGGGATGGACACTGAGGACAGCAGAGAAGAGCCCTGGAAAGGTTGGAAGGGTGATATCAGGGATGGTGGATCCTTCTGACATAGTGAAAAACAGACAGAGAAAGAAAGAAAGAATTAATGCCAAGGTCAACTGAGGTGGTCCAGACTGGACACAATGAGAGAGGAATTTCTCTCCCAGGGCAAGGCTGTGGTGCAGCATATCCCCCAGAAGGAGTCTGGAGCAGCCCAAGGCTTTGTGTGGCCAGGCAGAGGCAGGCAGGACGCAGAGCTGTCAGCAAAGGAAGGGGCCAGCCAGGTGGGGCAGCCGGGGGATGACGACAGCCTGCAGGGACAGAGGCGCAGGGCATGGACACCGTAGGACAGCCTGGGCTGCAGAGGGCACAGGGATGGGCAGCAGCTGAAAGGCCCTGCCAGAGCCAACTCCTGCAGCACTTGGGCCATGGCTGCTGGCCCTGGGCCCTTGGCCAGCAGGGGACAAGTGAGCCTTGCTGTGCTGGGGCCTCATTGCCTCCTTGTCCCTGCTCAGCAGCCTGGCAGGGGCCGCCCCATGGTCCTGCCCTTGGCATTGCACATCCCCAGAGCCCAGTGCCCCGGGAAGAGCCCTGAGCAATGAGGGAGGGACAGGATGTGCCTTGCCAGGGTCTGGGGCTCAGGCCTTGGCCCTTTGCATTCCTGAAACACATCCAGGTTTGCTCAGCATCAGAGACACCTTTGCTTTCCTTGTTCCTACCTGTCACCAGTGCCTCCATTGTTCTGCTCTAACTGGAACCTTGGGGCATTTTCTCAGTCATGTCTCTCATTGGGACCCATTAAAAGTTCAAGAAACTGTGAAGTTTCAATTTAATTTTGATTTCTTGCAGGGCAATGTCCCCTGTGCTCCTGGAGGGATCTCCTGGAGCCAGCACAGCCCACAGCCTGGGGGAAGTGTCAGGAGGACTCTCCCAGTTTCTCTGAGGCACAGGAGGAGGAGGAGGATGTGCTGCAGAGCAGGGCTGCCCTGGGCACCGTCAGACGGACAGGGCAGGATGGCTCCTGGTACCAGGGACAGCTGCAGGGGCTGAAGCTGGGGCCGCATCCAGGGCTGCCCAGGGCTGTCCTGCAGAGCAGCTCCTGCAGCCCTCAGGGCTCTTAGCCAGCCCAGGGCATTTGCCACCTGCCAGGGGCAGCTCTCAGCCTGCCTGGGAGCTCCCCATGGACGGCGGAGGGGAGCTGTGGGTGCAGGGAATGAATCCTGCCCAGGCAGGTCCTGCAGTGCAGAGGGTGTTGTGTTGGCCAGGGCTGCTCAGAGCTCCAGCTCATGCCCAGGACATTTCTGAAGGGACTTTTCATGAGCTGTTTGAGGGCAGGAGTTTCCTGCTTGAGTCTCTGCTTTGGTGAAACTATGCTCTTTCCCAGACTGAGCTTGGTGGCACTGCAAACTCAGTTGTGCAAGGTAGAGGAGGGTTTGAGGCTCCTAAACCGTCACACTGAGCATTCCTGGGACCTCAGCAGCTGCCTCCACCTCCCCAGCCTCCAGATCCATCCAGCATCACCTTTCCATGGTGCCCAGGCCTGGGGGAGCTGTTCTTTCATCCCTGCAGCCCCGAGAATCTGCAGGGCAGAGCTGGCCCAGGGGCTGGGCTGGGCTCTGGCAGCTCTGGCAGGGAAGGAGCCCGGGGCCACAGGAACAGCTCGGGCTGGGACAGCTGCAGCAGCAGAGCCATGGGCAGGGAGGGAGGGAGGCAGTGCTGAGAGAAGCCCTGCTGCAGGGCAGATGTGGCACCTGCCCGCCCTGCCCTGCAGGGCAGACACTGCCCTGAGCAGCACAGCTCTGGTGTCCCCTCCCAGCCAGCACAGCCCTCAGCCAGGGGCTCAGGGCCCTCACTGCCCTCCTGGGCTGGCAGAGCAGAACCAGACTTGAAGGGCATCTCTCCTGCCATGTGCCATTCCTAGGGCCTGAGGGCCACTGTCCTGCCCTGGTGCTGCCTGGTGGGGGCTGTGCAGGGCTGGCCAGGGAAAGGCTTTTCCTCCGGGCTGGCTCTCTCTCTCTCCTTGCCTTGCCCAGGAGCTCCTGGCATTGCTGATGGGCTCTCTGGGAATGGCAGTTCCAGCTGCAGGCTCAGGCCCAGCCCTTGGGCTCCTCCTGTGCAGGCTGAGCACAGCAATGGGGTGTCCCAGCTCACTTTGCTTCAGGAGCTCTGGGCAGGGCAGATTGGGAGGCTGGGAATGGGCCGACTCTCCTCAAGCAGTGCCATGGAAAGGACCCTTGGTGTGTCCTCAGGATGCCATCCATGCTGGGAGCTGCCTCCAGGGGACACTGGGGGACAGGAGTGTCCTTGGCCAGGAGTGGGGCTGAGACTGAGAAAGGCTGAGCCACGTTGCTCTGCTGTGGGTCCCTCTGCTCTCAGCTGTGTCAGTCTGATTTCAGGGGAACACAGTGACTGCCCTTGATCTCAGAAAGGGCAGCTGCTGACAGATGGAGTGACAGAGCAGCTCCCCTCACCCTTCACTGAGTTACAGCCAATGCCCTTGCATTGCACAGTTCTCTCTGATCACCCTGGGCACAGCAGGAATCCCTCTCAAACTGTCTTTGGCCATCACCATTTCTAAACTCTGGGACAGGCGATGCTGCCTAGCTCCTCTGCATCAGGAGCAGTTTGGGCTGGTGAAGTCCAACCCCAGGACTGGCCCCTGTCCCTGTTCCGATGACCCCACTGGTGCAGAGCAGAGCTGACTCCTCGGTGTCCATGGGCAGAGCCCCCGCTTGTCACAGCAATGGGGCCAGATCTCAGCTGACTTGTAGGCTGAAGGAAGGGCTCTGAAAAAAGGAAAATTGGGTGGTACAAAGCAGCATGGACAGGGCAGGAAGAAAGTGCTTGGACATTGCTGAGGAAAGTCTCCCCTGACTTGTCATTGTCTCCTCCTTCAACAGGATTTCATGGCCAGAGTGCAGAAATGTCCATCAGCAGCTCCATCAGCCACTTCCTCCTGCTGCCATTGGCACACACACGGCAGCTGCAGCTCCTGCACTTCTGCCTCTTCCTGGGCATCTCCCTGGCTGCCCTCCTGGCCAACGGCCTCATCATCAGCGCCGTAGCCTGCGGCCACCACCTGCACACCCCCATGTTCTTCTTCCTGCTCAACCTGGCCCTCACTGACCTGGGCTGCATCTGCACCACTGTGCCCAAAGCCATGCACAATTCCCTCTGGGACACCAGGAACTTCTCCTACTCAGGATGTGCTGCACAGCTCTTTTTCTTTCTTTTCTTCATAACAGCAGAGTTTTATCTCCTGACCATCATGTGCTACGACCGCTACGTGTCCATCTGCAAACCCCTGCACTATGGGACCCTCCTGGGCAGCAGAGCTTGTGCCCACATGGCAGCAGCTGCCTGGGCCAGTGGCTTTCTCAATGCTCTGCTGCACTCAGCCAATACATTTTCCCTGCCCCTGTGCCATGGCAATGCCCTGGGCCAGTTCTTCTGTGAAATCCCCCAGATCCTCAAGCTCTCCTGCTCTAAATTCTATCTCAGGGAACTTGCGCTTCTTGCTGTTAGTGTCTGTTTAGCACTTGGTTGTTTTGTGTTCATTGTTTTCTCCTATGTGCAGATCATCAGGGCTGTGCTGAGGATCCCCTCTGAGCAGGGACGGCACAAAGCCTTTTCCACCTGCCTCCCTCACCTGGCTGTGGTCTCCATTTTTATCAGCACTGGCACATTTGCCTACCTGAAGCCCCCTCCATTTCCTCCCCATCCCTGAATGTCTCAGTCACAGTTCTGTACTCGGTGGTGTCTCCAGCCCTGAACCCTCTCATCTACAGCCTGAAGAACCAGGAGATCAAGGGTGCCTTGAGAAAATTAATGATTGTGTATTTACAGGAGCATTAACGTGTTTTCTGCTGCAGAACTTCCAGAATGTAACTCTCTACCATCTCAGTCTTTTCTTCCCCCCTATTTGTCCATTTTTTTCTATGGTTCCTTTTTCTATTGTTGAAATGTTTCTTACAAAATACTGTAGTATTACTCTTTGCATTTCTACATGAATATCTCCCTTTCTTTTGCAACACAAAGACTTGAAAGAAGTCTGATCCCTGTGCATTTAATTAAAAACAAGTGCCTGCCCTGTCCTGTGTGTCCAGTATCCTTCCTCATTCATTCTCTGTCTCTGCAGGAGCACTGCCTGTGAGCAGAGGTGGAGGGAAGAGACTCCCAGCACAGCAGTACAGCCAGGGACAATGGTCCTGGCTCTCCCCACATCTGCTCTTCCCAGCTCCATCCTCTCCTTCCCAGCCCTTCTGTGGCTGTGAGGCCACAGTGCTCTGGCAGCTTGGTCACTGCTGTGTGTCCATGCTGTGAGCACAGGCAGAGACAGGCTATGGGCAGTGCTGGGACACAGCTGGGCAGGGTTGCAGTGTGGCCTTCAGGGGACTCAGGTCTGGGTCAGGTTTTGCTTGTTTGTGACCAGTGCCCATCAGATGCTGAATGGTCTGTGCTGAAACTTGCTGGGGCTCTGCAGCTTGAGCCAGGGCTGATGGCAGGGCAGTGTTTGTCTGGAGGGCCTTGGGAGCTGCCAGGAGAGCACAGGGGACCTGCAGGGACAGGGTGTGCCAGGGAGCAGCAGGGAGTGGAGCTCATTGGGCACAGGCCTGTCCAGGGTGGGGTCACCCCGAGATCAAGGACTGAATGTCTGCTGTGACCCAGGAGAGCTCTGCAGCCCCAGGGACACAGCAGGAACAGGGAAAGGAGTCTGGGCACTGAATGCTCTGAACCTCAGGGACCTTCCCCAGGAGGATGCAGGGCAGCCCCAAGGCCATCTGGCAGCCCTGGAACAAGGCAGGCACCTCTGAGCCCCTGCATGGCCCCAGCAGAGCCTGTGTGGGAGGGGGTCAGTGCAGGGAGCACCATCAGCTGCCTCTGTGTCCCAGGCTGAGCAGCAGAGCCCAGCAGAGGCAGCCCAGGGCTGGGGCAGCACAGCCCCCCATGCTCTGCAGAGCAGCAGCCCCAGCTTGGGGCTCTGGGGAGCGGGCAGGGGCTGCAGCAATGGCTGCTCAGGGCAGCACAGACATGTTCCCCTGGCACAGGCTCTATGGGCAGCTGGCATGTGCCAGGAGCGGAGCAGGAGCCCCTGGGGTGCAGAGGAGCCCTGGCAAGAGGCTGCCCTGTCCCTGGGGCAGCAGCAGCTGCCTGAGGAGCCCCGGGGCCAACTCTCTGCTGCTGTGCTGGGCAGTGGGACTGGCCCTGGGGCTGCAGGAGCTGCCCGAGCTGAGCATCTGCTGAGCATTCCAGACACAGAGTGGCTGTCCCTGACCTGCAGTGCCTCCAGTTCAGCCTGCAGGTGGTGACCCAAGCTGATCACTCTGCCCCAGCCTCCCCTCACAGTTTCCTCATAGAAGTCCAATGCTGTTCATGCCCAGCAGGGTCCCCTGTCCCCCTGGATTCCCCCCCATTCCACCTGGAGCCACAAGGATGTTCCACAAATCAACCCACAAAGCCTGATATGGGGACAAGGGCAAGGGCTGTGTGACCAGGACATCAAGGACATGGATTATCCAGGTCACTGGGGCCTGGTTTGGGTTCCCCAGGGCAGGAAAGATGTCTGGCAGCTAAAGCAGGGTAAAGGAAGGGCCTCCAAGTTGAGGCTGGAGCCCTTTGGCTGTGAGGAGAGGCTGAGGGAGCTGGGCTTGTTCAGCCTGAAGCAAGGAAGGCTGAGGGCTGAAAGCTGGGCTAGGCAGGATTAGGTAATGCATATGTATATGTAATATGTATAATGCATATGTAATATAATTACATGAATATGTAAGATTTCGTGGATAAAAGAAGGCAAGAGCCCTGTGTTCTTTGCACATCCCTGTGGGAGATTTCTTCCTGGTGTGCCCGGCATCACAATAAACATACCACTTTCTAACTTTAACTGGTTAGTGAGTTTTCTTTCTGCATCATTTTGGTGACCACTGCAGGACTCCTCTCCTTGGCTGCAAGATTTTGGCTGTGGATTTGTCTGGTGCCAGCGGGACCTTCCTGGAGGGACCTTCGCTGCCCAGCTGCTCATCGTGGGGACAGACAAGACCTGTTGCTGGACTGCAGACAAAACAATATGTTTAAAATTATGTGGGTAGCCTGTAAGACATACATGTGGCTAAAAGGCTGCTGATAAGTCACTGAAGACGTTCTGCACTCAGCACAAGCCTGTGCAGTTTTGCTTGCAAGCATCAGGAGGGTGTAGTTGCCAGCAAAAGGCTTTGTTCTGTCAGGGGACACATTAGAAGTTCTGGGGTTGAACTGGACAAACCCTCGTTTATTGCTGATATTTTTGTTGATGCTATTTTTATCATCATTATTTTGACTGTGTCCTCACTTTGTGAGTGACTGTGATTGTGATTGGTGAGATGTACTTAGTACGAGGCAAGTGGGAGCTGGGATCGGCATTTTG
>JAREIS010001774.1:0-19102 GCA_030060385.1 Muscicapa striata striata
TTTTTATTATTTCTTTAGGATTTTTTGGGGATTTTCTGGATTTTATTTGGATAATTTAGGATTTTTTGGGGAGTTTTGGGGATTTTTTTTGTTTTTTTTTAAATATTTTGGAATTTTGGGGATTTTTTTTTTTATATTTTGGGATTTTGGGATTTTTGGGGGATTTTCTTGCGATTTTTGGGGAATTTTTTTTATTTTTGAGGGGATTTTTATGCGGAATTTTTTGGAATTTCTTTGGGATTTTTTTAAAAAAAGTTTTGGGTTTTTTTGGGAATTTTTAAAATAAAAATTGCTGGGCTCTTTTTCAGATTTTTTTCAGATATTTTTTGGATATTTTGTGAATTTTCGGGGGGATTTTTTTATTCTAAATGTGATTTTTTTTCAGAATTTTTCAAAAATGTTTTTGTGCATTTTTTGCAATTTTTTGTGTTTTTTTGGATTTTTTGGCGGATTTTTGGGGATTTTTTTGTGATTTTTTTGGGAATTTTTTTTTATTTTTAGTGAATTTTTTCGGGGTTTTGGGGACTTTTGGGGTTTTTTTTTGGGATTTTTGGGAGATTTTTTGTGGGACTTTTTGAGATTTTTAAAGGAGGTTTTTGGGATTATTGGGGATTTTTTATTATTTCTTTAGGATTTTTTGGGGGATTTTTCTGGGATTTTTTTTCTATTTTATTTGGATAATTTAGGATTTTTTTGGGGAGTTTTGGGGGATTTTGGGGTTTTTTTTTGTATTTTTTTGGGATTTTTTGAGGTTTTTTGGGAATTTTTAAAATAAAAATTGCTGGGCTTTTTTTCAGATTTTTTCAGATTTTTTCGGATTTTTTGTGAATTTTCGGGGGGATTTTTTTATTCTAAATGTGATTTTTTTTCAGAATTTTTCCAAAATGTTTTTGTGAATTTTTTGCAATTTTTTGGGTTTTTTTGGGATTTTTGGCGGATTTTTGGGGATTTTTTTGTGATTTTGGGGGATTTTTTATTTTTGTGAATTTTGGGGGTTTTGGGATTTTGTTTTTTTTTTTGGGATTTTGGGAGATTTTTGGGGACTTTTGAGATTATTAAAGGAGGTTTTGGGATTTTGGAGATTTTTTATTATTTCTTTAGGATTTTTGGGGGATTTTTCTGGGATTTTTCTGGATTTTATTTGGATAATTTAGGATTTTTTTGGGGAGTTTGGGGGATTTTTTGGGATTTTTTAAAATATTTTGGAATTTTGGGGATTTTTTTTATATTTTGGGATTTTGGGATTTTTTGGGGGATTTTGTTGCGATTTTTGGGAATTTTTTATTTTTGAGGGGATTTTTTTGCGAATTTTTGGAACTTCTTTGGGATTTTTTAAAAAGTTTTGGGATTTTGGGAATTTTAAAATAAAAATTGCTGGGCTCTTTCAGATTTTTTTCAGATTTTTTGGATTTTTGTGAATTTTCGGGGATTTTTTTATTCTAAATGTGATTTTTTCAGAATTTTTCCAAAATGTTTTTGTGAATTTTTTGGAATTTTTGGGGTTTTTGGATTTTTTGGCGGAATTTTGGGGATTTTTGTGATTTTTTGGGGATTTTTTTATTTTTGTGAATTTTTGGGGTTTAGGGATTTTTGGGGGTTTTTTTGGGATTTTGGGAGATTTTTGTGGGACTTTTTGAGATTTTAAAGGAGATTTTTGGGATTATTGGGGATTTTTATTATTTCTTTAGGATTTTTGGGGGATTTTTTTCGATTTTATTTGGATTTTTAGGATTTTTAGGGAGTTTTGGGGATTTTTGGGGTTTTTATATTTTGGGATTTTGGGGATTTTTGGGAATTTTTTAAATAAAAATTGCTCGGCTTTTTTCAGATTTTTTTCAGATTTTTTCGGATTTCTTGTGAATTTTCGGGGGGATTTTTTTATTCTAAATGTGATTTATTTTCAGAATTTTTCAAAAATGTTTTTGTGAATTTTTTGGAATTTTGTGGGTTTTTTGGGATTTTTTGGCAGGTTTCTGTGGATTTTTTTGTGATTTTTTAAAAAATTTTTTTCCTTTTTTTTGTGAATTTTTTCTGGGGTTTTTGTTTTTTTTTCCCCCAATTTTTTTACCTTTTCCCGAGAACTTTTTTCCCCATTTTCACGTTTTTGACCTTTTTTTCTGATTTTTTAAAAATTTTTCTTTCTGTTTTTTTTGGGAATTCTCATGAACGATGAATGAATGATGAATGAATGATGAATGAATGATTAATGAATGATTAATTAATGTTAATTCCAGGGTCAGACCCCCCTGCAGACACTGCAGGAGTGGTTGGGAACCTTCGGGGCCGAGCTCGACAGCGACACCTGGAGCAGCGCCAGGGAAGTGCAGGAACTGCTCAGGGAGGCCATGGAAACAAGAGGTGAAAATTGGGGAAATTTTGAGAAAATTTTGGGAATTTTTGGGAAAATTTTTGGGAATTTTTAGGGAATTTTTAAAGTCTTTTTTCAGTAATTTTTGGGATTTTTTAGGATTTTTGGGGATTGTGGAGCAGTGGAAAGGAAGTGCAGGAACTGCTCAGGGAGGCCATGGAAACAAGAGGTGGAAATTGGGGGTATTTTGGGAAAATTTTGGGAATTTTTGGGAAAATTTTTGGGAATTTTTAAAGATTTTTTTTGGTGATTTTTGGGATTTTTTTGAGAATTTATGGGGATTTTTTTGGAATTTTTTGGGATTTTTTTGGAAATTTTTGGGATTTTTGGCTGATATTTGGGGAAGCTTTGGGAAAATTTTGGGAATTTTTTGAGAAAATTTTGGGAATTTTTTGAGAAAATTTTGGGGAATTTTTGGGAAAATTTTTGGGAATTTTTAGGGAATTTTAAAGTCTTTTTCAGTAATTTTTGGGAATTTTTTAGGATTTTTGGGGATTCTGGAGCAGTGGAAAGGAAGTGCAGGAACTGCTCAGGGAGGCCATGGAAACAAGAGGTGAAAATTGGGGAAATTTTGGGAAAATTTTGGGAATTTTTGGGAAAATTTTTGGGAATTTTTAAAGATTTTTTCTTGGTGATTTTTGGGATTTTTTTGAGAACTTTTTTGGATTTTTTTGGAAATTTTTAGGATTTTTGGGGGAAATTTGGGAAAATTTTGGGAATTTTTTGAGAAAATTTTGGGGAATTTTTGGGAAAATTTTGGGGAATTTTTTGAGAAAATTTTGGGGAATTTTTGGGAAAATTTTGGGAATTTTAGGGAAAATTTTTGGAATTTTTGGGTATTTTTAAAGATTTTTTTTGGTGATTTTTGGGATTTTTTTGAGAATTTTTGGGGATTTTTTTGAGAATTTTTTTGGGATTTTTTTGGAAATTTTTGGGATTTTTGGCTGAAATTTGGGGAAGCTTTGGGAAAATTTTGGGAATTTTTGAGAAAATTTTGGGGAATTTTTTGGAAAATTTTGGGGAATTTTTGGGAAAATTTTTGAGAATTTTTAGGGAATATTTAAAGTCTTTTTTTCAGTAATTTTTGGGAATTTTTTAGGATTTTTTGGGGATTCTGGAGCAGTGGAAAGGAAGTGCAGGAACTGCTAAGGGAGGCCATGGAAACAAGAGGTGGAAATTGGGGAAATTTTGGGAAAATTTTGGGGATTTTTGGGAAAATTTTTGGAAATTTTTAAAGATTTTTTTTTTGTGATTTTTGGGATTTTTTTGAGAATTTTTGGGGATTTTTTTGAGAATTTTTTGGGATTTTTTTGGAAATTTTTGGGATTTTTGGCTGAAATTTGGGGAAGCTTTGGGAAAATTTTGGGAATTTTTTGAGAAAATTTTGGGAATTTTTGGGAAAATTTTGGGGAATTTTTGGGAAATTTTGGGAATTTTGAGAAAATTTTTGATATTTTTTAGGAATTGTTTAAAAATTTTTGGGGGGAATTTTTGGGATATTTTGAGAATTTTTTGAGAATTTTTTGGGAATATTTGGAGAATTTTTTTGGAATTTATGGAGAATTTTTTGGGGGATTTTTTGGGATTTTGGTGGGAAATTCTGGGAAATTTTAGGAATTTTTTGTAAATTTTTGGCAATTTTTTTGAGAATTTTTTGGGATTTTTTTGGGAATTTTTAATATGTTTTTGGGAATTTTTTGGGACTGTGGGGAATTTTTGTGAAAAATTTTAAGGAACTTTTTGGGAAAACTTTCGAAATTTTTTGGGAAAATTTTGGGAATTTTTTGAGAAAATTTTGGGGAATTTTTGGGAAAATTTTGGGAATTTTTGGGGAATTTTTAAAGGTTTTTTTCGGTAATTTTTGGGATTTTTTGGAGAATTTTTTGAGAATTTTTTGTGAATTTTGGGGAATATTTGGAGAATTTTTTGGAATTTATGGAGAATTTTTGGGAACTTTTGGGATTTTGGGAAAATTTGGAAAAATTTTGGGAAAATTTTAGGAATTCTTTGGGAATTTTTTGGGAATTTTGTGAGAAATTTTGGGGAATTTTTTTGGAATATTTGGAGAATTTTTTTGGAATTTTTTTTGGGAACTTTTTGGATTTTGAGGGGAATTTTGGGAAAATTTTTGGGAAAATTTTAGGAATTATTTGGGATTTTTTGGCAATTTTAGGGAATTTTTGGGGGATTTTTGGGAAATTTTGGGGCAAATTTTGGGAATTTTTTGGGAATATTTGGAGAATTTTTTGGGGAATTTTTTGGGAAAATTTTTGGGAATATTTTTGGCAATTTCTGGGAAATATTTGTGGATTTTTTTGGGAACTTTTAGAGAATTGTTTCGGAACTTTTTGAGAATTTTTTGGGAATTTTTGAGAATTTTTTGGGAAACTTTTTTGGGAATTTTCCCCAAATTTTTCCTTTCTAACCCAATTTTTTTTTTTTTTTTTAAATTCTTTTTTCCAGAACCTCTCCAAGAATCCCAAATCCCAAAATCCCAAAATTTTGGAACCTCCTCGAGTCCGGTCCGGAAACGTCAACGAATTCCAGAGGCTGAAAATGAATCAAAAACCCAAAATTTGGGAAAATCCGGAAATTCCAACTCGGAAAATCCCAAATTCCAACCGGAAATTCCCAAATTTCAACCGGAAATTCCCAAATTTCCTTCAGCTCTGATCCCAGAAGAAGAATTTTTGGAACAAGAGGATTGGCTGGAAGATGATTTGGGCCCATCCCGAAAAAAATGCCGGAAAAATTTTCGGGAATTTCCAGAATTTCGGGAATTTCGAGATCCCAAAATTCCTGGAAATTCCAAAATTCCCAATCCCGGAAATTCCAAAATTCCCAATCCTGAAATTCCAAAATTTCCTCATCACGGATTTCAGAAAATTCAGAAAATTCCTCTGAAATTCCAGAATTTTCTGGGAATTCTTCAGAAATTTTGGATTTTTCTGGGAATTCTTCGAAAATTCCGGAATGTTCCGAGAATTCCACGAAATTTTTTGGGAATTCTTCGGAAATTCCCGCGCTGAGGATCCGGATCCGAATCCAGGACGACGTTTTCCTCATCCCAGTGGTGCCCAGGTGAGAATTCCCAAATTTTTTTTTTGGGAAATGGAAAATTCCCCAAAATTTTCCAGAGTTTTCTTCAGAAATCCTCAAAAAAATTCTGGAAAAAAATCGGAAAAAAATTCATTAAAAAATCCAAAAAATTTTCCAAAAATTGAGAAATAAAAATCATAAAAAATTCAGAAAAAATCCTAAAAAATCACAAAAAAGCCCTAAAAAAAAAATCCCAAAAAATCTGGAAAAATCCCAAAAAATTCTCTAAAAAATCAGAAAAAAATTCCTAAAAAATTTAGGAAAATATCCCTAAAAAATCTGAAAAAGAGTCAAGAAAAAAAAAAAAATTCCTAAAAAAAATCCCAAAAAATTGTGAAAAAAATCTAAAAAAATTCCCCAAAAATATCCCCCAAAAATCCCTAAAAATTCCCAAAAATTCACTAAAAAAATCCCTTAAAATGAACAAAAATAACAAAAAACGCAGAAATAAAAAATCTCAAAAAGTTCACAAAAAATTCCAAGTAATTTAGCAAAAAAAAAATCCCTAAAAAGTCTCGAAAAGTTCACAAAAAAAACCCCAAAAAATTGAGAAAAAAAAATCTCAAAAAAATCAGAAAAAATCACCAAAAAAAAAAAAAAATCACAAAATGCAAAAAAACCCCAAAAATTCAGAAAAAAAAATCTGGAAGAATTAACTAAAAATCCCGAAAAAGTCACAAAAAAATCCCCAAAAATTCACAAAAAATTCTAAATAAAAATCCCTAAAAATCACAAGAAATGCATAAAAAATCTCAAAAAAATCAGTAAAAAAGCACAAAAAATCCCTAAAAATTAAAAAAAAAATCCCTAAAAAATCCTAAAAATTGCACTAAAAAATAGCAAAAATTCTGAAATAAAAATCACAAAAAGTGCTCAAGAATTCAGAAAAATTCCAAAAAAATCACAAAAGAATCGGAAAAAATCCGAAAAAAAATCTCCAAAAATCAGAAAAAATTCTGAAAAATTCCCAAAAATTCACAAAAGAATCTCAAAAAATTCACAAGAAATTTGGAGAAAATCCCTGAAAGATCCTGAAAAAATATGAGAAAAAAAAACCAAGAGGAACCCAAAAAAGTTCCTAAAAAATCCCAAAAAAATTCTGAATAAATCTGAAAAATTGCCAAAAATCCTTAAAAATCTGAAAAAAAAATCTGAAAAAAATCCCAAAAAATTCCTAAAAAATCCCCCAAAAATTCTGAAAAGAATCTGAAAAAAATCCCCAAAAATCCTTAAAAAATTCTTTAAAAATCCTTAAAAAATCTGGAAAAAAATCCGAAAAAAATCCCCAAAAATCCGGAAAAAATCCTAAAAATGTTTTTTTAAAAATTCCAAATAAATTATCATTAAAATTTCCCCAAAATTTCTTAAAATTCCCAATTTTACCCAAGAAGGAGTACACAATTTTTTAAAATCCTAAAAAAAAATCAGAAAAAAAATCCCTAAAAAATCTGAAAAAAATTCAAGAAAAATAAAAAAAAATTCCTGAAAAATCCCAAGAAATTTTGATAAAAATCTGAAAAAATTCCTAAAAAATCCTTTAAAAATCTGAAAAAAATTTTTAAAAAAATCCAAAAAAAATCCTCAGAAATTTCTAAAAAATGCCCCAAAATTCTGAAAAGAATCTGAAAAAATTCCCAAAAAATCCTTAAAAATCTGAAAAAATCCTTAAAAATCTGGAAAAAACCCCAAGAAAAATCCAAAAATTCCTAAAAATACTAAAAATTCTGAAAAAAATCTGAAATATTCCCAAAAATAATTTAAAAATAAAAAAAAAAAAGAAAAAATATATGAAAAAAATCCGAAAAAAATCCCAAAAAATTCAAAAAAATCCCAAAAAAATCCGAAAAAATTTTCAAAAAATTTCAAATAAATTATCATTAAAATTTCCCCAAAATTTCCTAAAATTCCCAATTTTACCCAGGAAGGAGCACACGATTTCCTAAAATCCTAAAAAATCACAAAAAAAATGACAAAAAAAATCAGAAAAAAATCCCTAAAAAATCTGAAAAAAATTCAAGAAAAATAAAAAAAAATTCCTGAAAAATCCCAAGAAATTTTGAGAAAAATCTGAAAAATTCCTAAAAAATCCTTTAAAAATCTGTAAAAAATTTAAAAAAAATTAAAAAAAAATCCTCAGAAATTCCTAAAAAATTCCCCAAAATTCTGAAAAGAATCTGAAAAAATTCGTAAAAAATCGTTTAAAAATCTGAAAAAAAATCCTTAAAAAATCTGGAAAAAACCCCAAGAAAAATCCGAAAAAATTCCTAAAAAATTCTGAAAAAAATCTGAAATATTCCCAAAAAATCCTTTAAAAATATGAAAAAAAAAAAAAAAGAAAAAAATATGAAAAATATCTGTAAAAAATCCGAAAAAAATCCCCAAAAATTCCTAAAAATCCCCCAAAATTCTGAAAATAATCTGAAAAAATTCCCAAAAAATCCTTAAAAAATCTGAAAAAAAATCCTTAAAAAATCTGGAAAAAACCCCTAGAAAAAGAAAAAAAAAATCCTAAAAAATCCTAAAAAATTCTGAAAAGAATCTGAAATATTCCCAAAAAATACTTCAAAAATATGAAAAAAATATGAAAAAATTTATGAAAAAATCCGAAAAAATCCCTAAAATATCTAAAAAAATTCAAGAAAAATAAAAAAATTCCTAAAAAATCCCCAAAAATTCAGAAAGGAATCTGGAAAAATTCCCAAAAAGTTCTTAAAAATCTGAAAAAAAACCTGAAAAAAAAATCTGAAAAAAATCCAAAAAATCCCTAAAAAATTCACCAAAAATTGACAAAAAATCTTTAAGAATTCATTAAAAAATCATAAAAAATTCACCAAAAATTCACTAAAAAACCCGAAAAAATCACAAAAAAATCCCCAAAACTTCACAAAAAATCCTCAAAAAATCCTAAAAAATGCGCAAAAAATCTCAAAAAATTCAGAAAAAAAAATCACAAAAAAAATCCTAAAAATTCCTGAAAAATCCACAAAAAATCCTAAAAATTGCACAAAAAATAACAGAAAATTCTGGAATAAAAATCACAGAAAATCCTCCAAAATTCAGGAAAAAATTCCAAAAAAATCACAAAAAATCCGAAAAAATTCTCCAAAAAATCAGAAAAAAATTCTCAAAAAATTCACAAAAAAATCCCAAAAAATTCTAAAAAAAATCGCAAAAAATTGACCAAAAAAAATCAGAAAAAATCCCTAAAAAATCCCTAAAATATCTGAAAAAAATTCAACAAAAATGAAAAAAAAATCCTAAAAAAATCCCCCAAAGTTCTGAAAAGAATCTGAAAAAATTCGTAAAAAATCGTTTAAAAATCTTAAAAAAAATGTGAAAAAAATCCGAAAAAGATCCCCCAAAAATTTGGAAGAAAATCCCAAAAAATGCTCAGAAAGTCACAAAAAATTTAGAGAAAAATTCACAGAAAATCCCCAAAAATACGCAAAAAATCCCTAAAAAATTCACAAAAAAATGACAAAAAGTCTTTAAGAATTCATTAAAAAATCATTAGAAAATCATAAAAAATTCACCAAAAATACACAAAAAAATTACAAAAAATTCAGAAAAAAAATCTCAAAAAATTCCTAAAAAATTCACAAAAATCCCCAAAAATTTAGGAAAAAAGATCCTAAAAAATCTCAAAAAATGCGCTAAATATCCCGAAAAATTCAGGAAAAAAATTCAGAAAAAATCACAAAAAAATGGGGAAAAATAAAAAAAAAATTCTCAATAAAACCAGAAAAAATCCCTAAAAAATCCCTTAAATATCTGCAAAAAAATTCAACAAAAATGAAAAAAAAATCCTAAAAAAATCCCACAAAAATCCGAAAAAAATCCCCAAAAATTCCAAAAAAATCACCAAAAAATCCGAAAAAATTTCAAGAAATTTCAAATAAATTATCATTAAAATTTCCCCAAAATTTCCTAAAATGTTAATTTTTTCCCCAGGGAGGAGCACACGATTTGCTGGCTGTGTCTCAGGGCCGCCGAGCGTTTCTCGCGCGTTTCCGGCACCTTTCCCCGGCTGAGCCTGCGCAGGGCCGGGGCTCTGCTGCCAAAAATCCCCCAAAAATTCACTAAAAATCCCTAAAAAGTGCAAAAAAATTCCAAAATTCCCAATAAATCCCCAAAAAATCCTAAAAAATGCACAAAAAATAACAAAAAATTCTGGAATAAAAATCACAGAAAATCCGCCAAAATTCAGGAAAAAATTCCAAAAAAATCACAAAAAATCGGATAAAAATCCAAAATAATTCTTCAAAAAATCAGAAAAACATTCTCAAAAAATCACAAAAAAATCCAAAAAAATTCTAAAAAAATCTGAAAAAATTCCTAGAAACTTTTTGAAAAATGTTAATTTTTTCCCAGGGAGGAGCACACGATTTGCTGGCTGTGTCTCAGGGCCGCGGCGTTTCTCGCGTTTCGGCACCTTTCCCGGCTGAAAAAAAAAAAAAAAAAATCCCAAAAAAATCTTAAAAAATCACAAAAAATTTACCAAAAAAAATCAGAAAAAATCCCTAAAAAATCCCTAAAATATCTGAAAAATATTCAACAAAAATGAAAAAAAAATCCTAAAAAAATCCCACAATATTCTGAAAAGAATCTGAAAAAATCCAAAAAATCCTTTAAAAATCTGAAAAAAATCTGAAAAAAATCCGAAAAAAATCCAAAAAAATTCCAAAAAAATCCGAAAAAAATTTAAAAAAATTTCAAATAAATTATCATTAAAATTTCCCCAAAATTTCCTAAAATGTTAATTTTTTCCCCAGGGAGGAGCACACGATTTGCTGGCTGTGTCTCAGGGCCGCCGAGCGTTTCTCGCGCGTTTCCGGCACCTTTCCCCGGCTGAGCCTGCGCAGGGCCGGGGCTCTGCTGCCAAAAATCCCCCCAAAAATTCACTAAAAAATCCCTAAAAAGTGCAAAAAAAATTCCAAGAAATTCCCAATAAATCCCCAAAAAATCCTAAAAAATGCACAAAAAATAACAGAAAATTCTGGAATAAAAATCACAGAAAATCCTCCAAAATTCAGGAAAAAATTAAAAAAAAATCACAAAAAATCGGATAAAAATCCAAAAAATTCTCAAAAAAATCAGAAAAAAATTCTCAAAAATTCACAAAAAAATACCAAAAAATTCTAAAAAAAATCTGAAAAAATTCCTAGAAGCTTTTTGAAAAATTTTATTTTTTTCCCCAGGGAGGAGCACACGATTTGCTGGCTGTGTCTCAGGGCCGCCGAGCGTTTCTCGCGCGTTTCCGGCACCTTTCCCAGGCTGAAAAAATCCAAAAAAAATCCCAAAAAAATCTTAAAAAATCACAAAAAATTGACCAAATAAAATCAGAAAAAATCGCTAAAAAATCCCTAAAATATCTGAAAAAAAATCAAGAAAAATCCAAAAAAATTCCTAAAAAATCCAAAAAAATTCTGAAAAGAATCTGAAAAAATTCGTAAAAAATCGTTTAAAAATCTGAAAAAAATCTGAAAAAAATCTGAAAAAAATCCAAAAAAACCCCAAAAAATTCCTAAAAAATCCCAAAAAATTCCAATAAAATTACCAAAAAAATTTCCCCAAAATTTCTTAAAATGTTAATTTTTTCCCCAGGGAGGAGCACACGATTTGCTGGCTGTGTCTCAGGGCCGCCGAGCGTTTCTCAAGCGTTTCCGGCACCTTTCCCGGCTGAAAAAATAAAAAAAAATCCCCAAAAATCTTAAAAAATCACAAAAAATTGACCAAAAAAATCAGAAAAATCCCTAAAAATCCCTAAAATATCTGAAAAAATTCAACAAAAAAAAAAAAAAATCCTAAAAAAATCCCTCAAAATTCTGTAAAGAATCTGAAAAAATTTGTAAAAAATCGTTTAAAAATCTGAAAAAAAATCTGAAAAAAATCAGAAAAAAATCCAAAAAAATCCCAAAAAAATTAAAAAAAAATTTTCAAAAAATTTCAAATAGATTATCATTAAAATTTCCCCAAAATTTCCTAAAATTTTAATTTTTTCCCCAGGGAGGAGCACACGATTTGCTGGCTGTGTCTCAGGGCCGCCGAGTGTTTCTCGCGCGTTTCCGGCACCTTTCCCCGGCTGAAAAAATCAAAAAAAAAATCCTAAAAAATCCCAAAAAATTGACCAAAAAAAAAGAGAAAAAATCCCTAAAAAATCCCTAAGAAATCTGAAAAATATTCAACAAAAATGAAAAAAAATCCTAAAAAAATCCCACAATGTTCTGAAAAGAATCTGAAAAAATTCGAAAAAAATAGTTTAAAAATCTGAAAAAAAATCTGAAAAAAATCCGAAAAAAATCCCCCAAAAATTTGGAAGAAAATCCCAAAAAATGCTCAAAAAGTCACAAAAAATTTAGAGAAAAATTCACAGAAAATCCCCAAAAATGCGTAAAAAATCCCCAAAAAAATTCACAAATGCTGACAAAAGCTCTTTAAGAATTCGTTAAAAAATCATTAGAAAATCATAAAAAATTCACAAAAATACACAAAAAAATCACAAAAAATTCAGAAAAAAAAATCTCAAAAAATTCCTAAAAAATTCACAAAAATCTCCAAAAATTTAGAAAAAAATCCTAAAAAATCTCAAGAAATGCGCTAATTATCCCGAAAAATTCAGGAAAAAAAATTTTAAAAAAATCAGAAAAAAATGGGGAAAAATAAAAAAAAATTCTCAATAAAATCAGAAAAAATCCTGTAAAACTCCCTTAAATATCTGCAAAAAAATTCAACAAAAATGAAAAGAAATCCTAAAAAAATATACAAAAATCCGAAAAAAATCCCCAAAAATTCCAAAAAAATCCCAAAAAATTCCGAAAAAATTTTCGAAAAATTTCAAATAAATTATCATTAAAATTTCCCCAAAATTTCCTAAAATGTTAATTTTTTCCCCAGGGAGGAGCACACGATTTGCTGGCTGTGTCTCAGGGCCGCCGAGCGTTTCTCGCGCGTTTCCGGCACCTTTCCCCGGCTGAAAAAATCGCCAAAAAATCCTAAAAAATCCCAAAAAATTGACCAAAAAAATCGGAATAAAATCCCTAAAAAATCTGAAAAAATTCAAGAAAAATAAAAAAAATTCCTAAAAAATCCCAAAAAATTCTGAAAAGAATCTGAAAAAATTCCGAAAAATCTGAAAAAAATCTGAAAAAAATCAGAAAAAAATCCGAAAAAAATCCCAAAAAATTCCAAAAAAATCCCCAAAAAATTCCAAAAAATTCCTAAAAAAATCTCCAAAACTTTTCTCAATTTTTTTAATGTTCCCAAATTTTTTTCCCCAGGGAGGAGCACACGATTTGCTGGCTGTGTCTCAGGGCCGCCAAGCGTTTCTCGCGCCTTTCCGGCACCTTTCCCCGGCTGAGCCTGCGCAGGGCCGGGGCTCTGCTGCCAAAAATCCCCCCAAAAATTCACTAAAAAATCCCTAAAAAGTGCAAAAAAAATTCCAAAAAATTCCCAATAAATCCCCAAAACATCCTAAAAAATGCACAAAAAATAACAGAAAATTCTGGAATAAAAATCGCAGAAAATCCTCCAAAATTCAGGAAAAAATTCCAAAAAAATCACAAAAAATCCGAAAAAATTCTCCAAAAAATCAGAAAAAAATTCTCAAAAAATTCACAAAAAAAATCCCAAAAAATTCTAAAAAAAAAATCTGAAAAAAATCCTAAAAACTTTTTTAAAAATTTTATTTTTTTCCCCAGGGAGGAGCACACGATTTGCTGGCTGTGTCTCAGGGCCGCCGAGCGTTTCTCGTGCGTTTCCGGCACCTTTCCCCGGCTGAAAAAATAAAAAAATCCCAAAAAAATTAAAAAAATCACAAAAATTGACCAAAGAAAATCAGAAAATATCCCTAAAAATCCCTAAAATATCTGAAAAAATTCAACAAAAATGAAAAAAAAACTAAAAATCCCACAAAATTCTGAAAAGAATCTGAAAAATTCGTAAAAAATCGTTAAAAATCTGAAAAAATCAAAAAAATCCAAAAAAATCCCAAAAAAATTCCTAAAAATCCCAAAAATTGCAATAAAATTACCAAAAAAATTTCCCCCAAAATTTCTTAAATTTTATTTTTTCCCCAGGGAGGAGCACACGATTTGCTGGCTGTGTCTCAGGGCCGCGGCGTTTCTCGCGTTCCGCACCTTTCCCGGCTGAAGAAATAAAAATCTAAAAAATCACAAAAATTGACCAAATAAAATCAGAAAAAATCCCTAAAAAATCCCTAAAATATATGAAAAGTATTCAACAAAAATGAAAAAAAATCCTAAAAAAATCCCACAAAATTCTGAAAAGAATCTGAAAAAATTCGTAAAAAAACGTTTAAAAATCTGAAAAAAAATCAGAAAAAAATCCGAAAAAATTCCAAAAAATTCCAAAAAAATCCCCAAAAAATTCCTAAAAAATCTCCAAAACTTTTCTCAATTTTTTTAATGTTCCCAAATTTTTTCCCCAGGGAGGAGCACACGATTTGCTGGCTGTGTCTCAGGGCCGCCGAGCGTTTCTCGCGCGTTTCCGGCACCTTTCCCCGGCTGAGCCTGCGCAGGGGCCGGGCTCTGCTGCCAAAAATCCCCCAAAAATTCACTAAAAATCCCTAAAAAGTGCAAAAATTCCAAAATTCCCAATAAATCCCCAAAAAATCCTAAAAAATGCACAAAAAATAACAAAAATTCTGGAATAAAAATCACAAAAAATCCTCCAAAATTCAGGAAAAAATTCCAAAAAAATCACAAAAAATCGGATAAAAATCCGAAAAAATTCTCCAAAAAATCAGAAAAAAAATTCTCAAAAAATTCACAAAAAAATCCCAAAATATTCTAAAAAAAATCAGAAAAAATTCCTAGAAACTTTTTAAAAAATTTTATTTTTTTCCCCAGGGAGGAGCACACGATTTGCTGGCTGTGTCTCAGGGCCGCCGAGCGTTTCTCAAGCGTTTTCGGCACCTTTCCCGGCTGAAAAATCGCCAAAAATCTTAAAAATCACAAAAATTGACAAAAAAATCAGAAAATAATCCCTTAAAAATCTGAAAAAATTCAAGAAACATAAAAAAAAATCCTGAAAAATTCACAAAAAATTCTGAAAAGAATCTGAAAAAATTCCAAAAAATCAGAAAAAAATCTAAAAAAAATTTAAGAAAAAATCCGAAACAAATCCCCCAAAAATTCCTAAAAATCCCCCAAAATTCTGAAAAGAATCTGAAAAAATTCCCAAAAATCCTTAAAAATCTGGAGGAGCACACGATTTGCTGGCTGTGTCTCAGGGCCGCCGAAGGTTACGCCTTCCGGCACCTTTCCTGGGTTGAAAAATCCAAAAAATCCCCAAGAAATCTTAAAAATCACAAAATATTGACCAAAAATCAGAAAAATCCCTAAAAATCCCTAAAAATCTGAAAAAATTCAACAAAATGAAAAAACTCCTACAAAAATCCCACAAAATTCTGAAAAGAATCTGAAAATTGCAAAAAAATCGTTAAAAATCTGAAAAAAATCTGAAAAAATCAGAAAAAATAAAAAAATCCCAAAAATTCCTAAAAATCCCAAAAATTCCAATAAAATTACCAAAAAATTTCCCAAAATTTTAAAATTTCAATTTTTTCCCAGGAGGAGCACACGATTTGCTGGCTGTGTCTCAGGGCCGCCGAAAGGCCCGCTGCTTCCGGCACCTTTCCCGGCTGAAAAAATAAAAAGTTTTTAAAAATCACAAAAATTGACCAAATAAAATCAGAAAAATCCCTAAAATCCCTAAAATATATGAAAGTATTCAACAAAAATGAAAAAATCCTAAAAAAATCCCACAAAATTCTGAAAAAGAATCTGAAAAATTCAGAAAATCGTTTAAAAATCTGAAAAAAGTCAGAAAAAATCAGAAAAAACCAAAAAATTCCAAAAATTCCAAAAAAATCCCCAAAAATTCCTAAAATCTCCAAAACTTTTCTCAATTTTTTATTGTTCCCAAATTTTTTTCCCCAGGGAGGAGCACACGATTTGCTGGCTGTGTCTCAGGGCCGCCAGAAGGCCAAGCTTCCGGCACCTTTCCCCGGCTGAGCCTGCGCAGGGTCGGGGCTCTGCTGCCAAAAATCCCCCAAAATTCACTAAAAAATCCCTAAAAAGTGGAAAAAAAATTGCAAAAAATTCCCAATAAATCCCCAAAAATCCTAAAAATGCACAAAAATAACAGAAAATTCTGGAATAAAAATCACAGAAAATCCTCCAAAGTTCAGGAAAAAATTCAAAAAAAATCACAAAAAATCGGATAAAAATCCAAAAAAATTCTCCAAAAAATCAGAAAAAAATCCCAAAAAATTCTAAAAAAAATCAGAAAAAATTCCTAGAAACTTTTTTAAAAATTTTATTCTTTTCCCCAGGGAGGAGCACACGATTTGCTGGCTGTGTCTCAGGGCTGAAAGTTTCTCGCACGTTTTTCCGGCACCTTTCCGGGCTGAAAACGCCAAAAAATCCTAAAAATCCCAAAAATTGACAAAAAAAAATCGGAAAAAATTTTTAAAAAATCTGAAGAAATTCAAGAAAATAAAAAAAATCCTGAAAAATTTACAAAAATTTGAAAAGAATCTGAAAAATTCCAAAAAATCAGAAAAAATCTAAAAAAATTTAAGAAAAATCCGAAAAAAATCCCCAAAAATTCCTAAAAATCCCCAAAATTCTGAAAAGAATCTGAAAAAAATTCCCAAAAATCCTTAAAAATCCTTAAAAATCCTGAAAAAATCTGAAAAAAATCTGAAAAAATCTGAAAAAAATCCAAAAATTCCAAAAAAATCCCAAAAATCCTAAAATTCCAATAAAATTTCCAAATTTCCCCAATTTTTTAAAATGTTAATTTTTCCCCCAGGGAGGAGCACACGATTTGCTGGCTGTGTCTCAGGGCCGCCGAGCGTTTCGAAGCATTTCCGGCACCTTTTCCCGGCTGAGCCTGCGCAGGGCCGGGCTCTGCTGCCAAAATCCCCCAAAAATTCACTAAAAAATCCCTAAAAAGTGCAAAAAATTCCAAATTTCCCAATAAATCCCCAAGAAATCCTAAAATGCACAAAAAAATAACTAAAATTCTGGAATAAAATCACAGAAAATCCTCCAAAGTTCAGGGAAAAATGCAAAAAATCACAAAAATCGGAAAATTCCTCCAAAAATCAGAAAAAAAAATCACAAAAATCCCACAAAAAAATTTAAAAAAAAATCAGAAAAATCCTAAAAACTTTTTAAAAAATGTTAATTTTTTTCCCCAGGAAGGAGCACACGATTTGCTGGCTGTGTCTCAGGGCCGCCGAAGGCCTCGCGCTTCCGGCACCTTCCCTCCCGGGGCTGGAGCCTGCAGGGCGGGCTCTACAAAATCCCCCAAAAATTCACCAAAATCACCAAAATGCACAAAATTAAAAAATCTCCAAAAATCTGATTAAAATCCCAAAAAATGCTGAAAAGTCACAAAAACTTAGAGAAAAATTCACAGAAAATCCTCAAATGCGTAAAATCCTAAAATTCACAAAATTCACTAAAAATCTTAAGAATTCATTAAAAAGTCATTAAAAATTCAAGCAAAAATACACAAAAAAAATCACAAAAAATTCAGAAAAATCTCAAAATTCCTAAAATTCACAAAATCCCCAAAAATTTAGGAAAAAAGATCCCAAAAGTCTCAAAAATGCGCTAATTATTCGAAAATTCAGAAAAAAATCCAAAAATCACAAAAAAATGGGGAAAAATAAAAAAATTCTCCAAAATCAGAAAGTCCAAAAATTCCTAAAAATTCACAGAAAAATTCCCAAAATCCTTAAAATGTTAATTTTTCCCAGGGAGGAGTACACGATTTGCTGGCTGTGTCTCAGGGCCGCCGAGCTGCCGCAGCTCGGCACCTTTCCCCGGCTGAGCCTGCGCAGGGCCGGGGCTCTGCTGGAGCCGCAGAGATTTGGCCAGCGCCCGTCTCAGCGACAACGACGAGGTGGGGGCTGTTCAAAAAAAAAATTTGGGGGATTTTTGGGATATTTTGGGGAAAAATTGGGAATTTTTTGGGAATTTTTGGGAATTTTTTTGATTTTTTTTTGGGGATTTTTTGGGATTTTTTTGGGATTTTTTCGGATTTTTTAGTATTTTTTGGGATTTTTGGGATTTTTTATTTTTTGGAATTTTTGGGATTTTTTCGGGATTTTTTTTAGGTATTTTTGGGGGATTTTTTTGGGATTTTTGGATTTTTTTGGGATTTTTTTGGGATTTTTGGGAATTTTTTTGGATTTTTTTAGGTATTTTGGGATATTTTGGGATTTTTTAGGTATTTTTGGGATTTTTTTGGGATTTTTTTGGATTTTTTGGATTTTTTTGGGATTTTTTGGGATTTTTAATTTTTGGGGATTTTGGGATTTTGATTTGGGGATTTTTGGGATTTTGGGATTTTTGGGATTTTTAGGATTTTTGGGATTTTGGGTATTTTGGAGGATTTTGGGAATTTTGGGATTTTTGGGATTTTTGGGATTTTTGGATTTTTGGATTTTTAGATTTTTTGGGATTTTTTGATTTTTGGGATTTTTGGGATTTTTTGGATTTTGGAATTTTAGGGATTTTTGGGTTGAATTTTTGGGATTTTTGGGATTTTTGGGATTTGATTTTTATTTGGAATTTTTGGGATTTGGATTTTGGATTTGGGATTGATATTTTATTTTAGGTATTTTTTGGAATTTTTGGGATATTTTGAGGAAATTATTTTGGGATTTTAGGATTTTTAGGATTTTTTTTAGGTATTTTTGGGATTTTGGTGATTTTATTTGGGATTTTTTGGGATTTTTTAGGTATTTTTGGAATTTTTGGGATTTTTTGGGGAAAAATTGGGAATTTTTGGAATTTTTGGGATTTTTGGGGGATTTTAGGGATTTTTTATATTTTTGGTAATTTTGGGATTTTTGGGATTGTATTTTGATTTTGGGATTTTTGTATTTTGATTTTGGGATTTTTGGGGATATTTTGGGATTTTTTGGATATTTTTGGGAATTTTTGGGATATTTTGGGAAATTGGGAATTTTGGGAATTTTGGATTTTTTTTGGAATTTTATTTTGGGGATTTTTGGATTTTTGGGATTTTTGGGATTTTTTGAGATTTTTGGGATTTTGGATTTGGGATTTTTTGGGGATTTTGGGTTTTTGGGATTTTTTGGTATTTTTGGAATTTTGGGATATTTTGAGGAAATTTGATTTTGGGAATTTTTGGGATTTTTGGAGATTTTGGGATTTTTTTAGGATTTTTAGGATTTTTAGGGATTTTTGGGATTTTTGGGATTTTATGGTTTTTGGGATTTTTGGGAGTTTTTTGGTATTTTTGGGATTTTGATATTTTGGGATTTTGGATTTTTGATTTTTTGGGATTTTTGGGATTTTTGATTTTTGGAATGGATTTTTTGTATTTTGGATTTTATTTTGGATTTTGATTTTGGATTTTGGATTTTGAGATTTTGGATATTTTGGGGATTTTGGGATATTTGGGTGGGTTTTGGGAATGGATTTTGAAGGGATTTTGAACTGTTTTAGGGGGTTTTTGGAGGATAATTTGGGTTTTGAAGGTGAGGCTTTGAGATTTCAGGGATGGGATTTGCGCGTCATGGGAAGGTTGAAGATTGCAGCAGGCAGGATCAGCTGTTGCCGCCGGGACCTG
>JAREIS010001775.1:0-15230 GCA_030060385.1 Muscicapa striata striata
AGAGCTCTTTCAGGTAGTTTATTCTTGGCGGTGATGTGGCTGGAAAGAGACAGAATCTCTCTAGGAATCTGGTCTTCAGGGGACGGGGGATGGGGAGTGGTTTTGGCTGCCAGCCAATGGGATAGGGACACAGGGGTATTGGGAATCAGGATACAGAACTTAATGTGCTTCAAGGTCACTTAGGGAAGGTCAGAGGATAGTAGAATTCTGGGATAAACCGGAAGATATCAGGGGTGTACATCCTTCCTTTTACCTCAGGTTATCAAATTACAACATCTCCCGTTTTGTTTTTTAAGTAGGGGGATGACTTTAAATCTAATTCTAGTCCGAATTTTATTTTGACCACCATTTGAGATGAGTGGGAGAGTTAGACTGTTTTATATTTGCCAATTCTATATGATTGTCCCCTGAGGTAGAAGAAATGATTCCATTAATGGCCTTAAATATTAAATGACGTATGATCCCAAATGCCATAGCTACAAGGAAAAGAATAACAACAAGCAACAAAATAGTTTTGACAATGGAAGTCCACCACCCAGAAAACCCCCAGCCCTTAAACAGTTCATTAATCCAGTCTTCTGATTCTTGTTTCACTTGTCCAATCAGGTGCTTCATATTTCGCAGAGCAGCGTGGACATTAGGAGCCTTTGAAGTCAGATTCATGCAGCAAAGCCCTTCAAATTCCTGGCATTCATGTCCATGTAGTAATAGGAGAAAATCTATTGCAGCACGGTTTTGTAATGTTGCCTGCCTGGTTACTTCTTCATCTTCTAGGAGGGAACTGATGGCAGTTGAAGTTAAATTTGCTTGTTTAACTACCCAACACTCCAGGTGACCTAATTCACCTAGAGCTTTTGCTGCTGCAACCCAAGGAAGGAATACAGATACAGCGATTCTTTTTGATTTTGCCCAATGGAAAATTTCTGCATCACAATTTGGGTCCAGATTATCTGCACTTCTTTTTTGTATTTTATTACCAGATTTGCTTTTGTGTGTCCAATCACTAATTAAGGTTTTGTTGGGTGCTAACAAGGACAACCGCCCTATAGTACATGGTCCCCCTAGAAGATTAGAAGGAATCCCTGCCCACGCCCGGTCCTCACAAATTAAAAACAATC
Organism: Muscicapa striata striata; assembly: GCA_030060385.1. Lineage (NCBI taxonomy): Eukaryota > Metazoa > Chordata > Aves > Passeriformes > Muscicapidae > Muscicapa > Muscicapa striata. The sequence continues at coordinate 1,119 of JAREIS010001775.1, forward strand.
CCTTTGGTAGGATTTTGGGACTTGTATGAACTGGATCTTTAGCTGGAATATGGTTTGTGAAAGTACACCACTTCGTGGCCATAAATTCCTTACGAAACTGTCGGATGAGATGAAAGCCTTTTGTGTCAGTGAGTGTTGGATAATCTTTGAAATGAATGCAGTATGTTGCTGGATAGGAACCAAGCAGTTCTAACTTTTGGGGTTCCTGGTCTGCCTTGGGTAATTTTGGCAGCAAGTCCTTTACAGGATTACCTATGATCTGTGCTGAGTGCCTAGGTGAAATAGTGAATGGTTCAGGTGTTTTATTAGGCAAGTGTATGTCAAAGCTACCTAAATACTCACTAGCTTTAAGTGGGACTCCTACCAGGCAGGTGGACATAGGATCTGTGGCTGCTGCAGTGGACAGACATATGTTTTCCTGTGGTCTATCTTGGTTTTCCAATTGTGATAAGTGTTTGTGAACATTTAAAAATATAGGCAAAAATAACGCAGCATTGGTATCACCTTTCTGTATTTTAGAAGTTAATAAATCTCCAACACTGTCCCAAAATAAAACCGATTTGATATTGTGCTTATCAAATTCTGTAATTTCTCGAGACAACCAAATAACAAACTTCCCAATCTGTTTCTTAGAAGTTGCAAAATCCTGTAAATCTAGCATTTCTTTAAGCTGGTTAACAATACTCTTTTGCTGTGCTGAAATATTCCCCCCCATTCTGATGTAATAAACACAGACAGCACTATTCCCTATCTTTTGCAGAAAAGTTACAATATAACAGCTGGCTGCAAGACCCAGGTGTGTTATGGGGGTGCTGGGCTTTTGTTATTCGCCACGTGGCTTAGCTGTGACTACACAGACGGTCCCGAGTATCCCTCTGCAGAGAACACACCGGCGCCGGTGCTTCCAGTCACAGCCTAACGCACGCCAGGCAGCGCCGGCAGAACGCGTGTACTGGGGCCGGGATTGCGCAACACCGGCCACGTGTCGCCGGCTGCACGCCTGAGCTGCTGCCGCTTGCCCACCCGCGGGTAAAAACCCCCCACGATTTTCGGGCTATCCGTTTAAAAACCCCCTCCCCTGTACCTCGGGGCTAATTCTGGGGTTCCCACCTCCCCGAAGGGATATGTTACCTTACCAAACGGAGCGCGGTCTCGCTGTAAGTCTGCAAAAGTTCCAATCCAGAAACGGCTTCTCCGAAGATGCGAAGAAGTTCTCCGCTTCACCCTCCTGTGTTTAAAGCCGTTAAAAACAGCTGCAAGCACGGAGGAAGTTGTATCACCTGTCTGGCCTCTGTTGAAGTCCTAAAACTGCGAACTTCAGGCTAATTCGGGGTTCAAAACAGCTCCAAAACGGCAGGCGCCAACTGCAAATGCTACTGTGTCCTTTCCTAATTAATATAAGATCAGACAAAGTATCTTTGCATGGATGAGAAAGGGATACAATAGAGGCTCTTTCAGGTAGTTTATTCTTGGCGGTGATGTGGCTGGAAAGAGACAGAATCTCTCTAGGAATCTGGTCTTCAGGGGACGGGGGATGGGGAGTGGTTTTGGCTGCCAGCCAATGGGATAGGGACACAGGGGTATTGGGAATCAGGATACAGAACTTAATGTGCTTCAAGGTCACTTAGGGAAGGTCAGAGGATAGTAGGAATTCTGGGATAAACCGGAAGATATCAGGGTATGTACATCCTTCCTTTTACCTCAGGTTATCAAATTACAACATTTAGTTTTATTTTAACATATTAATGATTCTTCTATGCCTCAGGTAAATCCCCAACATATACAACATTTATGTTAAAAAGGATCTGTGTGGTATTTTTAATTTTAAGTACTTCCCAGAGATAACAGTTTCCCTTAAGAGGGAGTGTTTTGTTCTCCTTTTCCTGCCTATCACTAACCACATCTCAACAAGCTTGATGAGTGGGTCCATGGGAATCTTATGAGGTTTAACCAGACCAAGTGCCAAGGGGCTACACCTAGGTTGGGAAAACCCCTGCTATTAAGAGGGGCTGGGGGAGTAACAAATCAAGAACAGCCCTGCTGAGAAGGACTTGGGGGTGCTGGTGGATGAGAGGCTGCCATGGCCCAACCATGGGCACTCACAGCCCAGAAAGCCAAATGTATCCTGGGCTGCATCCAAAGCAGTGTGGCCAGCAGGGGAGGGAGGGGATTCTGCCCCTCTGCTCTGCTCTGCTCTGCTCTGGTGAGACCCCACTGCAGTGCTGCATCCAGCTCTGAGAAGGATATGAGAAGGACATGACCTGTTGGAGCAAGTCCAGAGGAGGACCATGAAGATGATCAGAGGTCTGGAGCACTTCTCTTGTGAGTAAAGGCTGTGAGAATTGGTGTTGTTGAACCCCATGAATTTAACAATAGGCCTATTTCTAGAACTTGCCGAGGTCTCTTCGGATGGCATCCAGTCCCTCAGTGCATCAGCTGTACCACTCAGCTTGATGTCATCACCTCCAAACTTGCTGAGGGTGCACTTGCTCCCATTGCCTAAGTCACTGATGAAGATATAAAACAGTACTGACTTCTGAGGGACAGCACTTGTGACTGATCTTCATCTGGACATTGAGGCATTATATTCTTCTATTTCATTGGTTCTTCTGGTATTGGAGTATTGGTGGTATTGGAGGCCCCTGACATACAATTTTCATCCAAAATTTCATTTTCTAAGCTGCAGGAAAAGATAACATTTCTCTGACAAAACACATCCCATCAATTACTCATCAAATAACCTCACAAAACACTACTTCATTTGCTATTATGATCTGATGATCTATATGAAAAGCTATTACTAATTTCACAGTATAAGTTCTTTTAGTAAGACCCCCTTCTGTTATTTTTAATCCTGTGGGATGTTGCAGGGTTTTTTCATCATTTCTTGGCAACAGCAAATTTTTTCCTTTCTGGGAGCCATGTCATTTCTGCTCTTTCTCTACCTGACCACAATCAACTCAGAAATGTCTCTAAGTACTGATACTTTTGAAGTACTGTAGTAGTTATAACTGTATCCCTCTTAATTAATGAAAAAGTAGTCTAAATCCTCAATTCTCTTCTTTTTTTTTCCTTTTTAATGAATCCTGAGCTTAGATAAATTATTATCTTTGCAATGAGACACATTTTTCATTAATAATAACTGAAGTGCACCTATTTGCAATTCTGTAGGTCAACCATTTTTGAAGCATTTTTCAAATACACTTATTTTTCATTTGTCTGCAAAGCAATTTGATGTAGTATTGTTAAAGTACAATACAACATGCTGATGGATTCTGAAGGATTTATTTTTTTTATTTTTGTCTTTTTCATAGAAATATAATACTTTCAACTGAATTCAACATTGAGAACAAAATATAGCCACTAGTTACTGCATCTACTCATCTTTCCTAAAATAAATAAATAAATAAATATTTATATATTGATATATTGATATATTGATATATATAAATTATATATATAAATTTTATATATATATATATAATATTTATAAATATAATAAAATAAATAAATAAATAAATAAATAAATAAATAAATAAATAAATAAATATTTAGGCCTGCAATTTTATTCTTAAAATAAAAATATTTAAAACTTGGGATTTCAGGAGTAAAAGTGAACAAGACACTTTCTTTCTGCAGTAGAAACAAGTAATCATAGAAGATAACTCCACAATACATGCAGCAAATTATATATAATTTTAACAGTAATTTGGATATCTTGAAAAACATTGAAAATTTCGTGCAGTATAATTTAGTGTGTGAAGTTTGCTGCAGAAAAAGGAACAGGCAGATCTAATAATCAGTGTCATCACAACTGAATAGCCCTCAGCAGGTCTGAACAATGTAATTCTACAATTTTATGTTTTGATAGAGTTCTCAAACTAAATCTGTCAACTTTTAATAACTATAATATCCCTTTAAAGCAATTCCCAGCAGAGATAATTTAAACCTGTATTTTTTGTGGACTTCAAGTCAATAAATCCTGATAGCATGACTTGCAATTATCTTTGCTGAGCCAAAAAATGTTTCCCCCTAAGAACAAAGTATCTTTCCACTTTATTAACCAACATCACTATTTTTCCCAAATGATTAAAGAAGAACAGAAGCCATGACATTCTGTGCATTTGTGACATTTATGACATTTAACAAAAGATTTGCCATTGATTTATAGAACATCAGGTCTCAACATTCTTCCATTTGACTAATGAAAGTCCATAAGTTCAAATTGTACTTAGGAAGCTTTGTATTGACACAAACACATAATTCTAGTTGATAAATTTCAGCATCAAGACTGCTAACTTTACACTTACATACTCAATTTTCAAAAGAAACTTAGGAAAGCATAAATTCCCTTGCTCACAAAACAAGGGTACAAATCTAGTATTGTTATTTTGCCTGGTTCTTGGAGTAACTCTTGTCTCTACCCCGGGTAATTCCACACTCAAATATTATTGACCCTTAAATCGTCACATAATGTAAGTCTGAGTTTTGTTTCAAGGTTTCATGATTCTCTGGGATTTGCTGATTTCCTGTTCTATAAGGAACAGATAGTGTTCAGATAGTGAAACAAAAAAGTAATTTAAGATCCATACAAGCAATAAAGAATTGTTTATTTCACAGCACTACAGTGGTATGTTGCATAAAGTGATCCATGTATGAAAAAGAATGTTATTTTTCATATAAAAATCACCTGGAAAGTTCAAACCCATTGTGATATCTCAAAAATCCCAAAACTTTCTTGTAGTGCTTTAACAAGAATTAGCAAGAGTCTAATTAATTTTTTTACAAAATATTACAGTGCTTCTTGAGGGTGGAAATCATTGTTGCTTTTATTTTCTTTCTGGTGGAAATACGCAGCTTTTTTCTTTGCTAAGGAACTGGAAACATCAAACTCAAAGACATAGCCTAGAGTGTTGACATTTCCAATTTGACTTCTTATTCTGTAATTTATTTATCTACCATTAAAATTCAAGAGGTTGTACTAAAGTTTTCTTCTATCATGAAATACAACTATAAAGCCATATTCCAAGAGGTTAACGTTAGAATGAATGACACGGTGAAAAGTACACCAGGTTAAAACTGAGATCCCTCCTGATCTCTTTTTTCTATCCTTTAGATGAAACCTACTACCGAGTAGGAAATTAACAGGCAAGTAAGGCAGAAATGGCATTAAATAGTGTTATGAAATCACAGTCTTACATCTCCGAATGTAATCCAACAAAATTTGCTGTTGTCAGACATAAAGATATTTGCTTCAGGATTTCCAAGAGAATCTAAAATTTACTGTGAGAATAACAAGGTAAACAAGTAAACATATGCTGAATATTTTCCATAAGTAAGAACTTTCACAAGTCTTCTTATACCATACAGGTCCTATTAAGCTGATCAATACAAGAATTGCCTGTCACTTCAAATTAACAGAAGATTTAACTGGCTGTGAGGGTATTAAGCTATAACAATGTTGAAACAAAGCATAGAAAATTGCATTATATTTAAAATTCAGACATTTACTCAGAAATCAAGTTAGTTCATGTAATACAGATAAAATATGAAATATTCAAACAGAAGTTACCTATTCATTAATAGAAATGCAAGTCACAGATCAAAAGATTATAAAAGAGTAAATATGGAAATGAAAATTGATTGCTGTGGGAAATACTGAATCAGTGGACAATAGTACAGTAGAATAAGAAACTAAAAGGACTTTGCAACATGTATATAATTTATAACAGAAGTTCAGATCTTATCTTTCACTTGAAAGAACAGTATGAAATTTAAAAGATTGGTAGAGTGGTAGGCTAAAGTAGATTAAATTTAAAGAATATGTAATATTACATGTCTAAGTTTAAATGGGTAAGAGCCAAAGTTATCATATGAGCATAATTTGTAGACTATTCTATCATCCCCATATTAAGAAAATTAAATATTCTTCTTTGGAGACACAAAGCAAACAAAGCTTAATAAATGTGAATTTCATACTGAGCTAAAAAAGACAGCCATGGATCACAAAAAGACACAGAAAAATAAAATTATGGGATTTGAAAGGCTTCAGCTTTACAGAGCAGCTTGAATTCACCCTGATGTGCCAAAGTTGGTTGAGCTTTTAAGATGTCACCCAGAGGGTGGGAAGCAGGAAGTCAGAGAGGTAAAGCTCTGTCTCCTCCTGAGTGGGAACCCAGTCAGCTTTTCCAGAGTCCTTCTCCTTGTAAAAGTGCAAGCAACTGTCTTAGAAGGAAGTGCCTTCTTTTTCTTCAACTTCCTCCTAAGTATATTGACTGGGGCTTTTGTAAGTATGGACAAATACTTCTTGCATGATTCTACCTCTTAAGGTTCACTTAAGAACCATTTAATTTTTCTACCTCCTAAAACAGTAGGGTACTATTTTATCATATTTTCACACTATTTACTATGAGATTTCACTGAATTTCTATTTATAAGTCAGATAATGCAACAAACTTTTCAAACAAAAATCCTACTAGATTTTAAATTAATCCTACTAGATTTTAAACTGGTGTTTCACTACACAAAATGGAAAGAAGAAGCAAAGCCTTGTCTTGGGTAATTGCATACGAGGAAAACACAATCAAAATAGTAAGCTTGTGAACTGTGTTAAATTCTGTAGAAAACAGCATCTAGAATGAGAATGTGAAAGTGTTTATGATATCAACAGAGCACATAGCAATACCAGCTATTGGAAAACCTTATAATATTATGATGCACTTTGCAAAGAGATATGTCAGAATAAGTGAGACCTGAAAACCAAAAATGTTTCATTCTTTAAATAATAGGAAGAAATTATGTAAAAGTATTATAAAACTTTGATTTAAAACTTGATATATTCTTTTAGTTTGGGTTTCAGATTTTTTCCTTATTTAAATTTATATTAGCTTTAAGCAGAATTATAATTGTCCAGATTAAAAACACCCTTTCTTTCTAATGACTAGATTACTTCTTAAACAATGATATTTCCACTTGTTTTCATTTAAATTGAAGGTAAATGCAATAGTTTAAACTGAGTGCTTGTAGTTCAAAAAGTGCCACCAGAAGCAATAAACTTAGGCTGGAGGGGTAACAAAACATAAGCAATTATAGAGACAGCATTTATTTCTTAATTTAAATGCTAAAATATCCTCCTGCTTTTGAGGAATATCTTAGAAGCAAAATTAATTTGTAAATGTCTGTTCTCTACTGACGGAACATGAAGTTTTGTCAGAACATATTTCATTTTAATATTTATTATGTGCTTTTTAGTAGAAGCTGACTCTTTAGGAAGCTTGAGGTTAGCTACTCATTGATCAGCATTAATCTTAAGGTAAAGTTTTATTTCTTTAACTTATGCTACGTGAATAAATGAAAACTATGATCTTACTCTAGAAGATTTTTAATGTAATAGTGTGCTTCTCAAGTCAGCAATTCCTAAAGCTACTGTAAGGTAGAATGGTGTGGGCATGCCATTAAAGAATGCCTGAGTTCCAAAGGGCCCAACTCAAGGATTTATCAAGATCTTCATTGTAGGGCTTGTTTGAAACCTTAGTTGGCAAACTAAAAGATTAAACTGGTATAGGTTTTGGTGAATAAGTCACCATGTGTGGACAACTGGAAGACAGGCCTTTAGCCTGCCCTATGGATACCACTATTTGCATTAATGGAATGATGGAGAGCTGCAGCAAATTGCCTGATGGTCTGGAAACAGGGTGGGATGCTTCTGCTTGCAGGGGATATTAGATATTTTCTAACGTTATGGGTGTGTAAAAATTCAAAGGTACTGAAGCCAATTCTAAAGTCCAGATGCAAAGAGAGTGTGAATACTCCCATACCCACACAAAGAAAAGAGTGCAGGATGCAGTGATTGTTCCTCGGAAGCAGACTGATTTATGGTGTGTCAGCAGCCTCTTCCAAAACTGGGAGACTTCTGTTCAGGTGTTTGTCTACCAGATTTCTGTTCTCCAGTGGGAATACTGAAAAGATCCATCCTGTGGCCTTTAATCTGTGCTTGGGATCTCTGGCCACTGGCTAAAAGAGAAGACAATTGGTTCTCAACTTGAATTCAATTATGTTTCTTTATGTAGATACAGGGATCTTATATGTCATATCAGTATGACAAAAAAGGGAAGTGAATTATCCTGAAACTATTGTTGGGGAAGGAAAAGATTTGTAGATGTTAGTTAACATACTTTATCTTATTTGCCAAAGCCATTCATTACATCTGCCTCTGCATTAGAAAGGGCATTAATATTTCATTTTCCATTTCCTTTCACAAACAGAAAATTAATTGCATAGACTTCACAGAAAAGATATAACTATGTATTGTTAATAAGGTTCGTGATAAATTTATCGTTTAGACAAAAGTACCTGAAATCACAATGGATCTATCTTAATTAACGTTCTTAAGTGACAAGCAGAATCTGTCGGAAATAGGAGCTTCAGGAAGCACAGTAACATCGGCTCTAGTTATAGAGGAAGCTGGTAATATAACTATACTTGATTTGAGCCTGTTACTACCTTCATGGATTAAATTCAAAGTCCTTGTTTTGCAATGAATTATTCCAGTGTATCTGGAATTTTTAAAAAACCAAACCAACAAAAACAAGCTGGACTTTCTGCCATGACCGTGCAATAATGGTTATCATGCTGTTCCTAGTGATGTAATCGAGCAGTTATATGGGGTGAAGGTGAACCCATTAAAGTCCATTCCTATAATGCAGTTATGACATATGCTGTTTATAGAACTCTTGTTTGCTAAAACTATCCTACAGTTATCTGTTCTTGGTTATATTGCTGATAAGCAGCTTATCTCTGCTGGTGCCACTGGAGTAGTGGGCTGTGGAGACTGTCCTTAATGACAGCAGAAAACCAGAGGGTGATCAGAAATGGTGCCCACAGCTTACAGAAAGAAGCAGCAAACAGGTCAGGCACACCAGACATGTTACTGCCATGTGCCAAATTGCCTTAGCAAAGAAATACACAAGATGGAAGATAAGGGAGAAATGGGAAGTTTTGAGGGCTAAGTGTTGGCTGGAGGAAGACAGACTTGCTGATGGATGGCTGAGCCCTGAGAAGAGTTTACAACTGATATTTCAATGGTTTCCTCTGGGTTGAGGTTACTCCGCTGTAGATTCATGTGGGGAAGGGAGCACAAGACTGGGTACCCACCTGCCCAGGCCTGCAAGAGGGTGAGCACCAGTGTTCATCACTGTCAATCTACAGTAAAGCATGCTGTAGAGATGCTTCTAACATGGATTTAAGTTGCGCTGTTGTTACACTGTGATTTGCTGAGCAATTTTGTTATCTGCAGGGTTTGTTTCAGATCATCTGCTCTAGAGCGTTTACAGGCCCCACTTTCAGCTAGCAGAAACAGTCTGAAATTTCTGCTTCCTCCGGTGCTTTTCCAACACCATCCTCTGACCTCCATTTCCCACCCCCTTCCCACTCCTTTCCCTCATCTAATTTTTGAAGTGCTGAGATCAGCTCTTATTTTTACCAGTACTTTTAAGGTTTGACTAGCACAGAAAATAGAGCTAAGTTTATGTGAGTCTTTCTACTTTTCTTGTTGTGCTGCCAAGGAACTCAAACTTGTAAAACAAATGTAAAGGATTCCCAGAAGTCAGTATCAGCCTATTTCACTTGCTTCAAACAGTTCTAAAGTTCCTTGAGTTTTCTCTGCTCAGCTATGCAGATGTGAAACATTCCTCCTCAGTCCGAGCATGATAGACTTCTCAGTGGCAGAGCATGATGGAATAGGATGTACATATCTTCATTCTAGTCACAAGTGTCAGTTAATAGTAAAAACTGGTTATGATTTCTCACCAAACAAGCCTCAGACTTTAAAATGTAGGTATTTTTATTTGTTATCCTGAAATGGTGTTTTACTACTTGGAGATTCTCAAAGGTTTAGTAATGTGATTCCTAAATAAGTGAGTTAAAAGGAATCTAAGGAGTAAGATCTAGCTATGTTTTTGTTTTGATCTGTAGGTTAATGTGTGCATATTCAACAACTTTCAGCCTGCAAGGGCACTAAGGCGATGTTGGTGGAAGGAGTTTGCAGACATCTATCTCGGTACTTGCTGTTTTAGGTGATGGGACCCATTTCCCTCTGTTTAGAGCCCTCTTGTTGTTCCATTCTGAAGGGAAAATACACAGTGGTGCCAAAGTGGGCACATTTCCTTCCTTTCTTCTGTTTCTTTCCATGTAGCTCCAAATGTAATTTTGCTATTCACCACTGTCCATTTTATCTGTTAATGTTGTCAGCAGAACAGCTACGCTGACCTCCTACGTGCCATTGTTATGCTTTAGTGCCAACATCCCAAAGGTAGGTGACAGAGTTTCATTTCTGGCTGTTATTTGAAATTCTAACTTGGGTAGGTTTCACTGCCTTGCTAAAACTCTGGGCATGAACTGAAGATTCTCTTTCACTGACAAACAGAGGGAGGTGTTCTGAACACCATAGAATTGAATATGTCTAGGCTCGGGCCATACTCAAGCAGGAAGAATGGAAATCTGGGTTTGACCTAGGACATCAGTGGTGTGTGGACTTAGATTTATGATGTCCTCAGCCTTTGATTCTCCTGCACTTTTCAGTGGTGATCATCACTGCTTTTTTCATCTTATTGATAGAAGACCTTGAGGTTTAGTCACATGTGACTTCTACTCTGCCAGTGCCATTCCTAGGATTGGAATAGGGATTAGGTTTGACTTCTTTTTCTTCATCCTTCTCCTGGCTCCACATATTTGAGTCTACTGACCTCTAGCCCTTTGAGATCAAGCTACTGTGTTCAGCAAAGCCAAACTCTGTGTCTAATTGTGTAATCTGAAAAGTTGCTCCTTTCAGTCAATAATTACTCAGAATTTTTGGGGATTTACAGTCTCGTCTATTCTAAGGTCTCAATCCATTCCCTAACTGTGATTTAGAAGATGGAAGGTGAATGGGAAAGGGGAGATCTGTGAGGAGTGGAATGTTTTTCATTTACTTCCAGAGCTAATTTCCATACAGGACTTCTAAATCAACTTCAAAAACTGGGTATAAACTCCCTTGCTTACATCCAAGAAATAAGTTTTCTATGTCTGTTGCATTATGATAAATCTGAACACCCATTTCTGATGTCCAGCTTTGAAAACCTTAATTCTTCCAAATAATAATTAGGAAACAGAATAATCAGTAGTATGTATCTCAATTTTTGTTGCTTGATTTGATGAAGAATATGTGAGTTTGGCTCATAGGTTTGAGATGCCACAGGTTTATTAAGTAATAAGTCTTATGCAAAGTGAGTTCACAATATGGTTTGGCACAGCACAAGAAAACATCCAGATAACCTAAGCAACAGACTGATTTCAATTAGATCAGGGTTATATCAATCAGTTTGCAAGAACAGCATGCAACTTGTGACAGATTTCACAAAGTGAATAATTCAATTATATGTTATGAGGACTTTAAGAGATAGAATAGTACAATATCACATGGCCTCTTCCTGTGCAATGAAATACTGTCAGTATTTGCTATGAACCTCCATTGAACTCGGGACCATACCCACAGAAGTTTCCTCTTTGCAAACTGAAGAAGATACAAAGAAATTGTATTTGGAGTCATAATTCAAAAAGAATAGGGAATGCTAGTTACCTACAGCATAAAAATAGACTGTTAAAGTAAGATTTTGGCATTTCTATTAATTAGCTCATCTCAGAGGCTGGTGGGTGTGCATAAATAAGGAGAGAGTTTAGAAGTTTAAATTATTTGATTAAAAATCACACTACATTTAAAAATATAATGTGGAAATAGAAACATTGGTGGAAAAGTGCCTGTTTCACACTGGCTATCTTTATTCCTTCACAGGAATAGCTGAAAAGAATTAATGTCCCCCAGTAATGTGAAACAGAGATGCCTCTTGGGCTCCTTCTCTGCAGCCAAGGGCAATAATGCCCCAGCTGCTGATCAACACCAGCACTAATGTCTCTCTTCTGTGTCATGAAGTACTAGCCTATTTAATCCAGTTCAAACAGTTTAATGAACCCACACAGCTCATTTTTCTGGTCAGTGTGTTAGGACGGGGAACATCGGAGCTCCTCTCTGGGCAGAGGAGGATGGAGGGAGAAGAGGTTCAGCAGCACGTCCTGCTGGGCTGCTGTGAAGAATCTGTCAACAGTCAATTGTTCCCACAGGGTCTTTTTGTGCTACACTTAGGGCACTGCCTGTTGTGTGTGGACAGGGCTGATGGAAAGAGGAATGGATCTAAGCCTCAGTCATAGACACATCAGTAGGGAGAGATTGCTGTGTGGGGCAGTTGCACTGTAGAGAAAAAGGGAGAGCTCACTTCCTCTCCTGAAAAGCCATCCCTTCCTTTCCCAGCCCCTGAAATCTTTCCCAAGCTGTTTTTTCCCCTGGGTTATCTGCAGATAGGTCTACAAAAGCATTGAGAAAAAAAGCCCGTACAGAAGCAGTAGAAGGACTTGGGAATTTCTGTCTGAAGTCCTGTGTGTTTTTGGGGCATCTTGATGAGATACACAGAGGGGGCCCCCCACTATGTGTCTTTACTATGAGTGAGGAGACAAGATTTTCAAAGTCTTTTTCCCTTTTCAAGACGGGGAATTTCAAGAAGTTCCTGGTTTTTGGGGTTTATTAAAATCATAATCTGGGTTCCTCTGGGGGTCACCAGAATGGAGGGGGGATCGATGAAAATTTATTTATTTTTAAAGGGAACCAAACCCCCTTTTTTTGCCAACCCCTCATGACTCACCCAGCCGTGTTTGCTTTTTCTGTTTATAGAATTGATGTATTTACACTGAGCTTTTTATGAACAGAGTTTTAAAGCAAATGCCTGTGATGGGATTGATTCTTTGTAAATGAACCATTTTCTGGGTTTCCCGGGTTCAAGCTCAGAATGTCAAAAGTTACTTTTTTTTATTTTGGAAGGATACCCCTTTTTCAGGCAGGAAACAAAAAAATTTTGGTACAGAGCATTTTTGGAACCTTTACTCTATAAATAACTGTTCTGTAGAGCACCCAAAAAACCCGGTCAGTATGAGCCATGGGGGAAGTTTGTAAAACACTTACCAATTTTACCTTTTCAAAAGCCCAGTGTGCTCCCTCCACAGTGTGTCAGTGAGACTTCCCCCATTAAGCGTGGGGTGACTTGTTCTTTTGCAGGACTGGGGGTTTTTCTTCTTAACCCGGGTTCAGAGAGGGGTTTTAATGTTTTAGGATTGGCCCCTGCCGAACCTTTTAGAGAAGGTGGGGAAATTTATTAGTATGGACGAGGAAAAAGTTAAAAATGTGTCCATATCAAAACCCCGCAGCGTCAGGAAAAAAGTTTGTGCCAGTTGGTCAATGCAACAGCATCCGTTGTGGAGAAAAATTACCCCATTTTACCTTCTGAGCCAGCTGTTTAGAGATTTTCTATCAGAATCCATCTTAAAATGCTCCTTTTTCTTCCAGCCTCCTCTAAAGTCTTTTTTTTTTTCTTTGGTCAGTTATTCTTCAAAGGTTTTTTCTCCAAATTTCAGTAAAACCAGGGATACTTGGCAATCCACTGGGAAATACAAAGTTTAAATCATGACCCCTTTGGGAATCTATTTTGATAAGCTTTACTTTCAGGATTTATTTTCCTACCGAGTGTCTGCAACTTTAATCCAGAGGCCAAAAAATGGAAAAAGCAATGGAGAAAGGTTGTACCAAAGTGACTTTTTTTTTTTATTTCTTCCTCTTTTAAAAATAGTTTCTTAAAAAAATTTTAAATCACATGTACCCTTTTGGGGTCATCTCAGATGTCTTTTGGGATCCAGATGTATTTTTTTTTTTTGGGAAAAATTTAATTTTTCAAAATCATAGATACTTTCAGTTTTTTTTCTCATCCCTTGAAAATTAAACCTTCAGAATCACCTACCACTGTGTCCAGTTGCTCTTTTTTCCCCCCTGCAATAAACTTTGTAATATGGACTGATTGTACCTAAATAGTCAATCACATTTGCATTATCAGCTTCATTATCAGTTTCTACAGATGTTTAAAAAGCAATGAGTCCTGTATTTCTTGGGGGGGAAGAACAGGGCCTTCAGGATCAGTTTATGGGGGGGCAAAGGGTGGGAGGGGACCCTTGGGCATGTGGGGTGAGGCTGAATGGTTT
>JAREIS010001776.1:0-20212 GCA_030060385.1 Muscicapa striata striata
TTTTTACCTCAAAATTATCAAAATTTTTACCTCAAAATTATCGATTTTTTAACCTCAAAATTCGCGATTTTTTTACCTTAAAATTCGCGGGGTTTTTTCCTTAAAAATTCCGGTTTTTTACCTTAAAATTCACAATTTTTTACCTCAAAATTCTCGATTTTTTACGTCAGAATTCGCGATTTTTTACCTTAAAATTCACTTTTTTTTTTTTACCTCAAAATTTACAATTTTTTTACCTCAAAAATTTAGATTTTTTTTTTTTTTCTTTTTTACCTCAAAATTGTCAATTTTTAAACTTCGGAATTCCCGATTTTTTTCCTTAAAATTCGCGATTTTTTAAATTAAAAATTCAGGGTTTTTTGCCTCTAAAATATTAAATTTTTTACCTCAAAATTCTTGATTTTTTAACCTAAAAAATATCGAATTTTTTAACCTCAAAATTCGCTATTTTTTACACCAAAATTTTCATCTTTTTACCCCAAAATTGAGCGACTTTTTATCACAAAATTCGTGATTTTTTTACTGCAAAATTCACGATTTTTTCCTCAGAAATCGCAATTTTTTAACCTCAAAATTTGCCCTTTTTACCTCAAAATTATGAATTTCTTAACTCCAAAATCTGCGATTTTTTAACCTTAAAATTCGCGGTTTTTTACTTAAAAATTCAGGTTTTTTACCTCAAAATTAACAGTTTTTTACCTCAAAATTATCAAATTTTTTGCCTCAAAATTCTCGATTTTTTACCTCAGAATCTGCGATTTTTTACCTTAAAATTCACTTTTTTTACCTCAAAATTTACAATTTTTTTACCTCAAAAATTTCGATTTTTTTTTCTTTTTTACCTCAAAATTATCAATTTTTAAACTTCGGAATTCCCGATTTTTTTCCTTAAAATCCGCGATTTTTAAATTAAAAATTCAGGTTTTTTTGCCTCAAAATTATTAAATTTTTACCTCAAAATACTCGATTTTTTATCTCAAAATTATCGAATTTTTTACCCCAAAATTTTCATCTTTTTACCTCAAAAATTCACGAATTTTTGCCTCAAAAATCGCAATTTTTAACCTCAAAATTTGCCATTTTTACCTCAAAATTATGAATTTTTAACTCCAAAATTTGCGATTTTTTACCCTTAAAATTCGCGTTTTTTTACTTAAAAATTCAGGTTTTTTTCCTCAAAATTATCATTTTTTTACCTCAAAATTCTCGATTTTCTACCTTAAAATTTGTGGGTTTTTTCCTTAAAAATTCAGTGTTTTTACCTCAAAATTCACATTTTTTTACCTCATAAATATCGATTTTTTAACCTCAAAATTGGCGATTTTTTACCTCAAAATTCCCAATTTTTTACCTCAAAATTATCAATTTTTTACCTCAAAATCGCCGTTTTTTACCTCAGATTTCTCCATTTTTTACCCCAAAATTTTCATTCTTTTACCTCAAAATTCGCCAGTTTTTACCTCAAATTATCCATTTTTTAACCTCAGAATTCCCAATTTTTACCTCAAAATTCACAATTTTTAAACCTCAAAATTCACATTTTTTGACCTCAAAATCAACAATTTTTACCTGAGAAATTCCCGGTTTTTACCTCGAAATTCAATTTTTTCCCTCCAAATTCTCCATTTTTACCCCAAAATTTCCCCAATTTCCAAAAACTCCGATTTTCACCCCAAAATCCCAAATTTTAACCCAAATTTCCCATTTTTTCCCCCAAAATTTCCAATTTTTCATCCAAAAATCCCCAAATTTTCACCCCAAATTCCCCAAAAATTTAAATTTTTAACCCTTAAAATTCCCAAATTTTTATTCCAAAATTATCGAAAATTCCAAATTTTAACCCAAATTTCCCATTTTTTACCCCAAAGCTCCAAATGAATCCAAATGAGTTAATTAATAATTAATTAATTAATTAATTAATGAACAAATTGGAAACAAAATGGCGGAAAAAAAACCCCCAAATTCCCTTTTTTAATGGAAAACTGAGAGTGGTCACTCAGTGGTCACTCAGTGGTCACTCAGTGGTCAGTGGTCACTCAGTGGTCACTCACTGGTCACTCACTGGGCACTGGTCAGTGGTCACTCACTGGTCACTCAGTGGTCACTCAGTGGTCAGTGGTCACTCACTGGTCACTCACTGGTCACTCAGTGGTCAGTGGTCACTCAGTGGTCATTCCTTTTGGTCACTCAGTGGTCACTCAGTGGTCACTCAGTGGTCACTGGTCACCCAGTGGTCACTCAGTGGTCACTCACTGGTCACTCACTGGTCACTCAGTGGTCACTGGTCATTCACTGGTCACTCACTGGTCACTCACTGGTCAGTTCATGGTCACTCAGTGAAATTCCTTTTGGTCACTCAGTGGTCACTCAGTGGTGACTCAGTGGTCACTTCCAAGCTCATTACTGACCAGTTCATGTGGTCACTCAGTGGTCACTCAGTGGTCACTCCATGGCCACTCTGTGGTCACTCAGTGGTCACTTCCAGGTTTGTTCTTGACCAGTTCATGTGGTCACTCAGTGATGGGTCCTTGTGGTCACTCAGTGGTCACTTCAGGATTTCTTCAGTGGTCACTCAGTGGTCACTCCATGGCCACTGTGTGGTCACTCAGTGGTCAGTCAGTGGTCACTCAGTGGTCACTCAGGGTCACTCAGTGGTCACTCAGTGACCAGTCCAGGGGTCACTTCCAGGTTTGTTCTTGACCAGTTCATGTGGTCACTCAGTGGTCACTCAATGGTCACTTTGTGGCCATTGAATGGTCACTCAGTGGTCACTCCATGGTCAGTTCATGGTCACTCAGTGACAAGTCCTTGTGGTCACTCGGTGGTCACTCAGTGGTCACTTCAGGATTTCTTCAGTGGTCACTCAGTGGTCACTCCATGGTCAGTTCATGGTCACTCAGTGACTAGTTCTTGTGGTCACTCGGTGTCACTCAGTGGTCACTCAGTGGTCACTCAGTGATCAGTGGTCACTCAGTGGTCACTCAGTGGTCACTGGTCACTCAGTGGTCACTCAGTGGTGACTCAGTGGTCACTCAGTGGTCACTGGTCACTCAGTGGTCACTCAGTGGTCACTCAGTGGTCACTCAGTGGTCACTCCTGGCCGCAGAACGCCGCGTGAGCTCCCAGGGCGACGCCTCCGGCCGAGGCGATGGCGACTTCGGCCATGAGAGTGACCACGGCTACGGCCAGAGGCTGCTGGGGGAGGGGCACCTGCGGGGACAGCGAGCGGTCAGTGGTCACTCAGGGTCACTCAGGGGTCAGTGTGGTCACTCATTGGTCACTCAGGGTCACTCAGGGGTCACTCAGGGGTCACTCAGGGTCACTCAGGGTCACTCAGGGGTCACTCAGGGTCACTCAGGGTCACTCAGGGTCAGTCAGTGGTCACTCAGGGGTCACTCAGGGGTCACTCAGGGTCACTCAGGGGTCACTCAGGGTCGCTCAGGGGTCACTCAGGGTCACTCAGGGTCACTCATTGGTCACTCAGGGTCACTCATTGGTCACTCAGGGTCACTCAGGGGTCACTCAGGGTCACTCAGGGTCACTCATTGGTCACTCAGGGGTCACTCAGGGTCACTCATTGGTCACTCAGGGTCACTCAGGGGTCACTCAGGGGTCACTCATTGGTCACTCATTGGTCACTCACTGGTCACTCAAGGGTCACTCAGGGTCACTCAGGGGTCACTCAGGGTCACTCTGAGGTCACTCAGGGTCACTCATTGGTCACTCAGGGTCACTCATTGGTCACTCACTGGTCACTCAGGGTCACTCAGGGGCACTCAGGGGTCACTCAGGGTCACTCAGGGGTCAGTTGGTCACTCATTGGTCACTCAGTGTCACTCAGTGTCACTCAGTGTCACTCAGGGTCACTCAGGGGTCACTCATTGGTCACTCAGTGTCACTCAGGGGTCACTCAGGGTCACTCAGGGGTCAGTGGTCACTCACTGGTCACTCACTGGTCAGTGGTCACTCAGTGGTCACTCAGTGGTCACTCCCTGGTCAGTGGTCACTGAGTGGTCACTCAGTGGTCACTCGTTGGTCACTCACTGGTCACTCCCTGGTCAGTGGTCTCTCATTGGTCACTCAGGGTCACTCATTGGTCACTCAGGGGTCACTCAGGGGTCACTCATTGGTCACTCACTGGTCACTCAGTGGTCAGTGGTCACTCAGCGGTCACTCAGTGGTCACTCAGTGGTCACTCAGTGGTCAGTGGTCACTCATTGGTCACTCAGCGGTCACTCAGTGGTCACTCATTGGTCACTCAGTGGTCACTCAGTGGTCAGTGGTCACTCAGGGTCACTCAGTGGTCACTCAGTGGTCAGTTGGTCACTCAGTGGTCACTCTCTGGTCACTCTCTGGTCACTGGTCACTCAATGGTCAGTTGATCACTCATTGGTCACTCAGTGGTCACTCACCTGCTCGCTGAGGCTGAGGAAGGCGTTCCCGTAGGCCCCGCCCCCCACCAGCCCCTCCCCCAGCGCCAGCGCCGCGGCCACGCCCAGCGAGGGCAGCAGGTGATTGACAGCCACGGCGGCCAATAGGAACAGAGCCAGCAGCACCTGGGGGCGGGGCCCGGGCAAACCGGAAATGGGCGGGGCCAGCGGGAAACAGGAAGTGGGGACGGACAAAAACAGGAAGTGGGGATAGAGAGAAACAGGAAGTGGGGATAGAAACCGGAAGTGGGGCAGAGAGAAACAGGAAGTGGGGATAGAGAGAAACAGGAAGTGGGGATAGAGAGAAACAGGAAGTGGGGATAGAAACAGGAAGTGGGGATAGAGAGGAACAGGAAGTGGGGATAGAAACAGGAAGTGGGAATAGAGAGAAACAGGAAGTGGGGATAGAAACAGGAAGTGGGGATAGAAACAGGAAGTGGGGCAGAAAGAAACAGGAAGTGGGGATAGAGAGAAACAGGAAGTGGGGATGGAGAGAAACAGGAAGTGGGGATGGAGAGAAACAGGAAGTGGGGATGGAGAGAAACAGGAAGTGGGGATAGAGAGAAACAGGAAGTGGGGATAGAGAGAAACAGGAAGTGGGGATAGAGAGAAACAGGAAGTGGGGGCAGAGAGAAACAGGAAGTGGGGATAGAGAGAAACAGGAAGTGGGGATGGAGAGAAACAGGAAGTGGGGATAGAGAGAAACAGGAAGTGGGGATAGAGAGAAACAGGAAGTGGGGATAGAGAGGAAACAGGAAGTGGGGATGGAGAGAAACAGGAAGTGGGGATAGAGAGGAACAGGAAGTGGGGACAGAGAGGAACAGGAAGTGGGGATGGAGAGAAACAGGAAGTGGGGATAGAGAAACAGGAAATGGGAGGAAATGGAGAAAAATTGGGTTAAAATGGGGAAATTTGGGTAAAATAAAAATTCGGGATCTATTGGGATCTGTTGGGGATCTATTGGGATCAATGGGGCACATTTGGGATCTATGGGGAAGGGTTGGGATCTATGGGGATCTATTGGGATCCCTTGGGATCTATGGGGATCTATGGGGATCTATGGGGATCTATTGGGATCTTTGGGGATCTATGAGGCAGATTTGAGATCTATGGGGCAGGATCGGGATTTATGGGGATCTGTGGGAAACTATGGGGCAGGATTGGGATCTATGGGGCAGATTTGGGATCTTTTGGGATCTATGGGGATCTATCAGGATCCATTGAGATATGTTGGGATCTATGGGGACTTATGGGGATCCATTGGGATCTATTTGGGATCCATGGGTATCCATTGGGATCTATGGGGATCTATTGGAATCTATGGGGCAGATTTGGGATCTATGGGGCAGGATCGGGTTCTATGGGGATCCCTTGGGATTTATGGGGATCTATGGGGATCTATTGGGGATCCCTTGAGATCTATTGGGATCTATGGGGATTTATGGGGCAGGACAGGATCCATGGGGATCCATTGGGATCTATGGGTATCTATGGGAATCTATGGGGCAGATTTGGAATCTATGGGGAAGGGTTGGGATCTTTGGAGATCTATTGGGGATCCATTGGGGTCTGTGGGGTTCTATCGGGATCTATTGGGATCTATGGGGATCTATGGGGCAGATTTGGAATCTATGGGGATCCATGGGGATCCATGGGGATCTATGGGGATCTATGGGGATCAATGGGGCAGATTTGGAATCTATGGGGCAGGATCAGGATCTATGGGGATCTATTGGAATCTATGGGGCAAATTTGGGGTCTGTGGGGATCTATTGGGGATCTATTGGGAATACATTGGGATCTATTTGGGATCTATTGGGGATCCATTGGGATCTATGGGAATCCATTGGGGATCTATGGGGATCCATTGGGATCCATGGGGATCCATTGGGATCCACTGGGATCCATTTGGTCTCTCTCGGGCTCTCTCACCTGCAGCAGCGCCAGCAGCCAGAGGCGCCGGAAGCGGAGGCAGCGAAGGGACGAGCGAGAGACGAAAACCCCGGCCTGGTACAGGAGCTGCAGCCTGGGGGGGGAGGGGAGGTTGGGGGTGGGGGGAGGCTCGGGGTGGGGGAGGGGCTCCCCTCCCCCCCCTTCCAGCCCCTCCCCCGCCCCTCCCCCACTCACGTGCGGTACTGGGCGCTGTGGGGGAGGGGCGAGGACGGGAAGTAGAGCAGCTCCATCTGCGGGGAGGGGTGGGGAGGGTGGGGAGGGGGCTGAGCCAATGCCTGGCCCCTCCCCCCACCCCCGGTTCCGCCATCTTGGCCCCTCCCCCCACCCCCGGTTCCGCCATCTTGTCCCCTCCCCACCCCTAAATTCCAACATTTTCAGCCCCTCCCCCACCCCAGTTTCTGCCATTTTAAGCCCCTCCCCCACCCCCAGTCCCGCCATTTAAAGCCCCTCCCCCACCTCCAAACCCACCATTTAAAGCCCCTTCCCCACCCAATTCCCACCATCTTGGCCCTTCCCCCAATCCCAAATCCGCCATTTTAAGCCCTCCCCCACCCCATTCCCACCATTTTAAGCCCCTCCCCACCCCCATTCCCCATTTTAAGCCCCTCCCCCACTCCCAGATTCCACCATCTTGGCCCCTCCCCACCCCCAAATCCGCCATCTTGGCCCCTCCTCCAACCCAATTCCACCATCTTGGCCCCTCCCCCACCCCCCACATCCGCCATTTAATCCCCTCCCCCACCCGCTTTAGCCCCCACCCCGAATCCGCCATTTAAAGCCCCTCCCCCCACCCCCAATTCCACCATCTTGGCCCCTCCCCCACCCCAATTCCCACCATTTTCAGCCCCTCCCCCACCCAATTCCCGCCACCTTCAGCCCTCCCCCACCCACCAGCCCCTGGTTGACGAAATATTCGGCGAAATAAACGGCGGCGAGCGGCGCCCCCTGCTGGAGAGCGGCCTGGGGAGGCGGGTCAGGACAGGCCCCTCCCCCCCCCCCCCCAAAATTCCACATTTTTAAACCCCAAAATCCCCCATTTTTACCCCAAATTTCCCCACTTTTTAACCCCAAAATTTCAATTTTTACCCCAAAATTCCCCATTTTTTACCCCAAAATTTCCAATTTCTTATCCCCAAAATTCCATTTATTTCCCAAATTTTTATCCCCAAAATCCCAAATTTTTAACCCAAAAATTCCCACTTTTTTATCCCCAAAATTCCCCATTTTTTACCCCAAAATCCCAAATTTTTAACCCAAAAATTTCCATTTTTCCCCCCCAAATTTCCCATTTTTTTACCTAAAATCCCCATTTTTTTAACCCAAAATTTCCAAATATTTATCCCAAAAAATCCTCATTTTTTACCTCAAAATCCCAATTTTTTTGCCCAAAATCCCCATTTTTTACCCCAAAATTCCCAAATTTTTAACCCAAAATCCCCAAACTTTTAACCCAAAAATTCCAATTTTTTACCCCAAAATTCCCATTTTCCTCAAAATTCAACTTTTTTAACCCAAATTTCCCAATTTCTTTTTTTGCCCTAAATCCCCATTTTTTAACCCCAAATCCCAAATTTTTAACTCAAAATCCTCAAATTTTTTAACCCCAAAAATTCCATTTCCCCCCCTAAATTTCCCAATTTTTTGCCCAAAATCTCCATTTTTTACCCCAAAATTCCAATTTTTTTTCCCCTAATTTTTTACCCAAAATTCCCAAATTTTCAACCCAATTTTTTCCCCTCAAATTTCCCAATTTTTTTGCCCAAAATCTCCATTTTTTAACCCCGAACTTCCCAAATTTTTATCCCCCAAATCCCAAATCTTTTAACCCAAAAATCCCAAACTTTTAACCCAAAAAATTCCAATTTTTTACCCCAAAATTCCCAATTTTTTTCCCCAAAACTCAATTTTTTTAACGCAAAAATCCCAAATTTCTACCCCCAAAATTCCATTTTTTTTCCTAAGTTTTTTCCCAAAATCCCAAATTTTTAACCCAAAAAATTCCATTTCCCCCCCAAATTTCCCAATTTTTTTTGCCCAAAATTCCCAAATTTTTATCCCCAAAATTCCATTTTTTCCCAAATTTTTTTTTCCCAAAATCCTAAATTTTTTACCCAAAATTCCCAAATTTTCAACCCAAAAAATTCAATTTTTCCCCTCAACTTTCCCAATTTTTTTGCCCAAAATCTCCATTTTTTAACCCCGAACTTCCCAAATTTTTATCCCCCAAATCCCATATTTTTAACCCAAAAATCCCAACTTTTAACCCCAAAAATTCCAATTTTTACCCCAAAATTCCCAAATTTTTTTCCCCAAAATTTCCAAATATTTAACCCAAATAATTCCAATTTTTACCTCAAAATCCCAATTTTTTGCCCCAAATCCCCATTTTTTACCCCAAAATTCCCAAATTTTTAACCCAAAAAATTCCATTTTCCCCCCAAATCTCCCAAATTTTTTTTGCCCAAAATCCCCATTTTTCACCCCAAAATCCCCTCCCCCTCCAATTCCCGCCCCTCCCCCTCACCTTGGCCACGCCCCCCGGGGCCTCCCCGGCCCCGCCCCCTTCGGGCGGGGGGTGGGGGAGGGGCGGGGCTGGGGGAGGGGCGGGGCCCAGCAGGAAGAAAAAACTGAGGAAAAAAAGGAAAAAAGGTCAAAAAATCAAAAATGGCGATTTTTGAAAAGGGTGGGGGAGGGGCCGAGGGAGGCCCCGCCCCTCCCCCAAAAAAGGGAAAATTTGGGGAGAAATTTGGGGATTTTGGGGTTTAAAAATTGATTTTTAGGGTGAAAAATTTGGGATTTTTGGGGTAAAGAATTGGAGTTTTGGGAGTAAAAAATTTGGGGATTTTGGGGGAAAATTTGGGAATTTTGGGGTAAAAAATTGGGATATTTGGGGTTAAAAAATGGGAATTTTGGGGTAAAAAATTGGGATTTTTGGGGGGAAAGATTTGAATTTTGGAGTAAAAAATTTGGGAATTTTGGGGGAAAATTTAGGGATTTTGGGGTAAAAAATTTGAATTTTGGGGGCAAAAAATTTGGGAATTTTGGAGTAAAAAGAGGCAATTTTTGGAGTAAAAAATTTGGATTTTTGGGGTAGAAAATTTGAATTTTGGGGTAAAAAATTTGAATTTTTAGGGTAAAGACTTTGGGATTTTGGGGTAAAAAAATGGAGTTTTGGGGTTTAAAAGATTTGGATTTTGGGGTAAAAAATTTGAATTTTGGGGGCAAAAAATTTGGGAATTTTAGGGGTAAAAAAATTTGGAATTTTTGGGGTAAAATTTGAATTTTGGGGGAAAAAATTGGGATTTTGGGGGAATAAATTTGAATTTTGGGATAAAAAATTTGGAAATTTTGGGGTAAAAAAAGGCAATTTTTGGAGTAAAAAATTTGGATTTTTGGGGTAAAAAATTTGGGATTCTTGGGGTAAAAATTTGAATTTTGGGGGTGAAAATTTGGAATTTTTGGGGATAAAAGTTTGGGAATTTTTGGGGTAAAATTTGGGGATTTGGGGGTAAAAATTTGGAATTTTTGGGGCAAAAAAATTTGGAGTTTTGGAATTGAAATTTGGGATTTTTGGGGTAAAAAATTTGTAATTTTTGGGGTAAAAAATTGGAGTTTTGGGGTGAAAAAGTGGAATTTTTAGGGAAAAAACGGGGAAGCTTTTAAGTTAAAAAAAGGGAATTTTTGGGTTCAGAAAGGGGAAATTTCGGTCAAAAAATGGGATTTTTTGAAAAAAATTTAGGTTAAAAAAGGGAATTTTGGGTTAAAAATGGAATTTTTGGGTAAAAAAAGTTGGATTTTGGGGTAAAAAATTGGAATTTTTGGGGTTAAAAAAAAGGAATTTTGGGTTGAAAAAAAGGGGAATTTTAAAGGTAAAAATTGGGGAAATTCTGGGTTAAAAAAAAGGATTTTTGGGTTAAAAAAAGGGAATTTTGGGTTAAAGAAGGGGGATTTTTGGGGTAAAAAAAGGGGATTTTTGGGTTAAAAAAAGGGGATTTTTGGGTTAAAAAGGGGATTTTTGGGTTTAAAAAAGAGAGGATTTTTGGGTTAAAAAAAGGGGATTTTTGGGTTAAAAGAAAGGGGATTTTTGGGTTAAAAAGGGGATTTTTGGGTTAAAAAAAAGAGGATTTTTGGGTTAAAAAAGGGAACTTTTGGGTTAAAAAAGGGGATTTTTGGGTTAAAAAAAGGGGATTTTTAAGTTAAAAAAAGGGGATTTTTGGGTAAAAAAGGGGATTTTTGGGTTAAAAAAAGGGGATTTTTGGGTTTAAGAAAAGGGGATTTTTGGGTTAAAAGGGGATTTTGGGTTAAAAAAAGAGGATTTTTGGGTTAAAAAAGGGGATTTTTGGGTTAAAAAAGGGGATTTTTGGGTTTAAAAAAGGGGATTTTTGGGGTTAAAAAAGGGGGATTTTTGGGTTAAATAAAAGTGGATTTTTGGGTTAAAAAAGGGGGATTTTGGGTCTGACCTGATGAGCAGGGCCGGGGGCAGCAGCAGCAGCGGCAGCAGCGAGTGGGGGAGGGGCAGCAGCGCCCGCAGCCCCCAAAATCCCAGAGCCCCGGCCAGGCCGGCCGCGCCCGTCCCCGCCGACCAATGGGAGAGCCCCGAGCTGCAAAAGGGGCGGGGTCAGGGTGACGTCATCGGGGAACGCCCATAAAAGGTCATGGAGCCAATGGGAGCCGAGGCCACGCCCACAAATTGTCATGGAGCCAATGGGAGCCGAGGCCACGCCCACAAATTGTCATCGAGCCAATGGGAGCCGAGGCCACGCCCACAAATTGTCACTGAGCCAATGGGAGCCGAGGCCACGCCCACAAATTGTCATTGAGCCAATGGGAGCCGAGGCCACGCCCACAAATTGTCACTGAGCCAATGGGAGCCGAGGCCACGCCCACAAATTGTCACTGAGCCAATGGGAGCCGAGGCCACGCCCACAAATTGTCATGGAGCCAATGGGAGCCGAGGCCACGCCCACAAATTGTCACGGAGCCAATGGGAGCCGAGGCCACGCCCACAAATTGTCACTGAGCCAATGGGAGCCGAGGCCACGCCCACAAATTGTCATGGAGCCAATGGGAGCCGAGGCCACGCCCACAAATTGTCATGGAGCCAATGGGAGCCGAGGCCACGCCCACAAACCCTCATTGAGCCAATGGGAGCCGAGGCCACGCCCACAAATTGTCACTGAGCCAATGGGAGCCGAGGCCACGCCCACAAATTGTCATGGAGCCAATGGGAGCAATGAGGCCACGCCCACAAATTGTCATGGAGCCAATGGGAGCCGAGGCCACGCCCACAAATTGTCACTGAGCCAATGGGAGCCGAGGCCACGCCCACAAATTGTCACTGAGCCAATGGGAGCCGAGGCCACGCCCACAAATTGTCATGGAGCCAATGGGAGCCGAGGCCACGCCCACAAATTGTCATGGAGCCAATGGGAGCCGAGGCCACGCCCACAAATTGTCATGGAGCCAATGGGAGCCGAGGCCACGCCCACAAATTGTCATGGAGCCAATGGGAGCCGAGGCCACGCCCACAAATTGTCATTGAGCCAATGGGAGCCGAGGCCACGCCCACAAATTGTCATGAGCCAATGGGAGCCGAGGCCACGCCCACAAATTGTCATTGAGCCAATGGGAGATGAGGCCACGCCCACAAATTGTCACTGAGCCAATGGGAGCCGAGGCCACGCCCACAAATTGTCATTGAGCCAATGGGAGCCGAGGCCACGCCCACAAATTGTCATTGAGCCAATGGGAGCCGAGGCCACGCCCACAAATTGTCATTGAGCCAATGGGAGCGAGGTCATTGTCATGGAGCCAATGGGAGCCGAGGCCACGCCCACAAATTGTCATGGAGCCAATGGGAGCCGAGGCCACGCCCACAAATTGTCACTGAGCCAATGGGAGCTGAGGCCACGCCCACAAATTGTCATGGAGCCAATGGGAGCCGAGGCCACGCCCACAAATTGTCACTGAGCCAATGGGAGCCGAGGCCACGCCCACAAATTGTCATGGAGCCAATGGGAGCCGAGGCCACGCCCACAAATTGTCACTGAGCCAATGGGAGCCGAGGCCACGCCCACAAATTGTCACTGAGCCAATGGGAGCCGAGGCCACGCCCACAAATTGTCATTGAGCCAATGGGAGCCGAGGCCACGCCCACAAATTGTCATGGAGCCAATGGGAGCCGAGGCCACGCCCACAAACCCTCATTAACCAATGGGAGAGCCCCGAGCTGAAAAAGGGCGTGGCCACAATGACGTCATCAGGACACGCCCACTTCGGAAATTTTTGAGATTTTTTTTCCCCCATTTTTTCCAATTTTTAAATTTTTTTCCCTCCATTTCCGGTCATTTTTTCCCAATTTTGGCCGATTTTCCCCCAAATTTCTAAATTTTTTTTTTCCCATTTTTGGCCATTTTGTCCCCAAATTTTTCCTGATTTTCCCCAAATTTTTGGGGGTTTTTTATTTTTGCCCAATTTTCCCCAAATTTATTTGGTTTTTTTTCCCCCATTTTTCACCATTTCTGCCCAATTTTCCCCAAATTTTTTTGGTTTTTTTTTCCCCAATTTTTCACCACTTTTGCCCAATTTTCCCCAAATTTTTTGGCTTTTTTTCCCCCATTTTTCACCATTTTTGCCCAAATTTCCCCAAATTTATTTGGTTTTTTTTCCCCCATTTTCCCCATTTTTGCCCAATTTTTCCCAAATTTTTTTGGGTTTTTTTTCCCCCATTTTTTACCATTTTTTGCCCAATTTTTCCCAAAATTTTTTTGGTTTTTTCCCCCCATTTTTGCCCAAATTCTTTTGCTTTTTCCCCCATTTTTTTCCAATTTTCACTCAAATTTTTAACGTTTTTCCCCCCCATTTTCAACCATTTTTTCCTCATTTTTTTTCCCAATTTTGGCAGATTTTAACCCAAATTTTTGGGGTTTTTTCCCCTCCATTTTCAGCCACTTTATCCCAAATTCTCCTGATTTCACCCCAAATTTTTTTTTGTTTTACCCCCCATTTTTTACCATTTTGCCCAATTTTTTTTTTGCTTTTTTCCTCCCATTTTCCCCTTTTTTTCCAATTTTCCCCAAATTTTCATTTTCCCCCTCCATTTTCACCCATTTTATCCCAATTTTTCCCGATTTTCCCCCAAAATTTTGTGGCGATTTTCACATATTTTCCCAATTTTTAAATGAATTTTTCAGCCCCTCCCCCACTCCCATTTTCAGCCATTTTCTCCCCATTTTTTCCCAATTTTGGCCGATTTTCCCCCAAATTTCTAAATTTTTTTTTTCCCATTTTTGGCCATTTTGTCCCCAAATTTTTCCTGATTTTCCCCAAATTTTTTGGGTTTTTTTTTTCCTGATTTTCCCAAATTTTTATTATTTTTTTCCCCTTTTTTTTCCATTTTTGCCCAATTTTTTTTGGCTTTTCCCTCCCCATTTTTTCCCAATTTTGGCCGATTTTCCCCCAAATTTCTGAATTTTTTTCCCATTTTGGCCATTTGACCAAATTTTTCCTGATTTCCCCAAATTTTTGGGGTTTTTTCCTTTTTTTCCATTTTTGACCAATTTTTTTGGCTTTTCCCTCCCCATTTTTTCCCAATTTTAGCCGATTTTCCCCCAAATTTCTGAATTTTTTTTCCCCATTTTTGGCCATTTTATCCCCAAATTTTTCCTGATTTTCCCCAATTTTTTTGGGGTTTTTTTTTCCTGATTTTCCCAAAATTTTATGATTTTTTTCCCCTTTTTTTTCCATTTTTGACCAATTTTTTTTGGCTTTTCCCTCCCCATTTTTTCCCAATTTTGGCCGATTTTCCCCCAAATTTCTGAATTTTTTTTTCCCATTTTTGGCCATTTTGACCCCAAATTTTTCCTGATTTTCCTCAAATTTTTGGGTTTTTTTTTCCTGATTTTCCCCAAATTTTTGTTTTTTTTTTTCCTGATTTTCCCAAAATTTTATTTTTTTCCATTTTGCCCAATTTTTTTGGCTTTTCCTCCCCATTTTTCCCAATTTTGGCCGATTTTCCCCCAAATTTCTAAATTTTTTTCCCCATTTTTGGCCATTTTGTCCCAAAATTTTCCTGATTTTCCCCAAATTTTTTGGGGTTTTTTTTCCCTTTTTTTTCCATTTTTGCCCAATTTATTTTTGGCTTTTCCCTCCCCATTTTTTCCCAATTTTGGCCGATTTTCCCCCAAATTTCTAAATTTTTTTTTTCCCATTTTTGGCCATTTTGTCCCCAAATTTTCCCTGATTTTCCCCAAATTTTTGGGTTTTTTCCCCCCATTTTTTTCCATTTTTGCCCAATTTTTTTTGGCTTTTCCCCCATTTTTCCCAATTTTGGCCGATTTTCCCCCAAATTTCTAAATTTTTTTTTCCCCATTTTTGGCCATTTTGTCCCCAAATTTTTCCTGATTTTCCCCAAATTTTTGGGGGTTTTTTTTCCTGATTTTCCCAAAATTTTATGATTTTTTCCCTTTTTTTCCATTTTTGCCCAATTTTTTTTGGCTTTTCCCTCCCCATTTTTTCCCAATTTTGGCCGATTTTCCCCCAAATTTCTAAATTTTTTTTTCCCCATTTTTGGCCATTTTGTCCCCAAATTTTTCCTGATTTTCCCCAAATTTTTTGGGGGTTTTTTTTCCTGATTTTCCCAAAATTTTATGATTTTTTTCCTCTTTTTTTCCCATTTTTGCCCAATTTTTTTTGGCTTTTCCCCCATTTTTTCCCAATTTTGGCCGATTTTCCCCCAAATTTCTAAATTTTTTTTTCCCATTTTTGGCCATTTTGTCCCCAAATTTTTCCTGATTTTCCCCAAATTTTTGGGGGTTTTTTCCTGATTTTCCCAAAAATTTATGATTTTTTCCCCTTTTTTCCATTTTTGCCCAATTTTTTTGGCTTTTTCCCCCATTTTTCCCAATTTTGGCCGATTTTCCCCCAAATTTCTGAATTTTTTTTCCCATTTTTGGCCATTTGTCCCCAAATTTTCCTGATTTTCCCCAAATTTTTGGATTTTTTCCCCCTTTTTTCCATTTTTGCCCAATTTTTTTGGCTTTCCCCCCATTTTCCCAATTTTGGCCGATTTCCCCCAAATTTCTAAATTTTTTTTTTTCGCATTTTTGGCCATTTTGTCCCCAAATTTTCCTGATTTTCTCCAAATTTTGGGGGTTTTTTTTTCCCCTTTTTTTTCCATTTTTGACCAATTTTTGGCTTTTCCCTCCCCATTTTTTCCCAATTTTGGCGATTTTCCCCAAATTTCTAAATTTTTTTCCCATTTTGGCCGTTTTGTCCCCAAATTTTCCTGATTTTCCCCAAATTTTGGGGGTTTTTTTTCCCCTTTTTTTCCATTTTTGACCAATTTTTTTTGGCTTTTCCCTCCCCATTTTTTCCCAATTTTGGCCGATTTTAACCCAAATTTCTAAATTTTTTTTTTCCCATTTTTGGCCATTTTGTCCCCAAACTTTTCCTGATTTTCCCCAAATTTTTGGGGATTTTTTCTCTGATTTTCCCAAATTTTTTGGGTTTTCCCCCTTTTTTTTCCATTTTTTAATTTTTTTGGCTTTTCCTCCCCATTTTTTTCCCAATTTTGGCGATTTTTAACCCAAAATTTTGGGGTTTTTCTTACCTGGGGTAGGAGGCCAAAGTCAGGAAAGTGACCTCACGAGCCCGCCCCGCACTGCCCAGAGCACCTGGTGACCCTGAGTGACCTGGGTGAGGCCCTGGTGACCCTGGTGACCCCAATGCGTGACCCTGAGTGACCTGGTGACCATGTGTGACCTGAGTGACTGCCTGAGTGACCTGGTGACCCTGGTGACCTGAGTGACCTGGTGACCCTGTGACCAGTGTGGTGACCCTGAGTGACCCTGAGTGACCATGGTGACCATGGTGACCAATGGTGACCCTGAGTGACCCTGGATGGTGACCTGCTGGTGACCCTGAGGTGACCCTGGTGACCATGCAGTGACCTGAGTGACCCTGAGTGACCTGAGTGACCCTGGTGACCCTGGTGACCCTGAGGTGACCTGTGACTAGTGACCCTGAGTGACCAATGGTGACCCTGGTGACCTGAGTGACCCTGGTGACAGGTGACCTGAGTGACCCTGGTGACCTGAGTGCCTAGTGACCCTGGTGACCCTGGTGACCTGAGTGACCCTGGTGACCTGGTGACCTGGGACCCGGGCCCTGAGCCCTGAGTGACAGTGAGTGACCCTGAGTGACCAATGAGTGACCCTGAGTGACCCTGAGTGACCCCTGAGTGACCATTGAGTGACCCCTGAGTGACCAATGAGTGACCCTGAGTGACCCTGAGTGACCCCTGAGTGACCATTGAGTGACCCCCAGTGACCCCTGAGTGACCCTGAGCGACCCTGAGTGACCCCTGAGTGACCCTGAGTGACCCTGAGTGACCCCTGAGTGACCCTGAGTGACCCTGAGTGACCCTGAGTGACCCTGAGTGACCCTGAGTGACCCTGAGTGACCCTGAGTGACCCCTGAGTGGTCACTCACCTCCCAGGCCGGTCACTTCCCCTCTGGCCGCAGCCACAGCGCTGACGCTCCCCCACAGGCTCAAGGCCACGCCCACCACGCGCCACCTGTGGGGGAGGGGCCAATTGCCCGTTTAAGCCCCGCCCACTTAATCCCCGCCTAATTAAGCCACACCCATTTAAGCCCCGCCCATTTAAACTCTGCCCATTTCACCCCCACCTTTTAAAGCTCCACCTATTTAAGCCCCACCACTTTAAGCCACGCCCACTTAAACCCCGCCCATTTAACTCTCTCCTTTAAACCCCACCCATTTAAGCCCCACCCATTTAAACCCCACCCATTTAATCCCCCCCTTTACTTAAACCTTGCCCATTTAAGCCCCACCCATTTAAGCCCTGCCCCTTTAAGCCTCTCTCCTTTAAACCCAACCCATTTAAGCCCCACCCAGTTAAGCCCCGCCTATTTAATCCCTCCCCATTTAATCCCTGCCTACTTGGGCCCTGGGTTTTAATCCCCACCCCTTTAGTCCCCACCCCTTTAATCCCCACCCACTTAAACCGAGTCCTTTTAAGCCCAACCCCTTTAAACTCCACCCTTTAAACCTCACCCATTTAAACCCCACCCATTTAAGCCCCGCCCCTTTAAAGCCCCGCCCATTTAAACCCCACCTCTTTAAACCCCACCCCTTTAAACCCCACCCCTTTAAACCCCACCCTTTAAACCCCACCCCTTAAACCCCACCCCTTTAAACCCCGCCCATTTAAACCCCACCCTTTAAACCCCGCCCATTTAAACCCCACCCCTTTAAACCCCACCCATTTAATCCCCACCCCTTTAAACCCCGCCCATTTGAACCCCACCCTTTAAACCCCACCCATTTAAACCCCACCCTTTAAACCCCACCCCCTTAAACCCCACTCCTTTAAACCCCACTCCTTTAAACCCCCCTTTAAACCCCACCCCTTTAAACCCCACCCATTTAAACCCAACCCTTTAAACCCCTCCCTTTAAACCGCCCCTTTACCCCCCCCCCTTAAACCCCACCCCTTTAAACCCCACCCTTTAAACCCCGCCCCTTAAACCCCTCCCCTTTAAACCCCACCCCTTTAAACCCCACCTCTTTAAACCCCACCCCTTTAAACCCCACCCCTTTAAACCCCACCCTTTAAACCCCGCCCCTTTAAACCCCACCCCTTTAAGCCCCACCCCCTAACCCCACCCATTTAAACCCCACCCCTTTAAACCCCACCCCTTAAACCCCACCCCTTTAAACTCCACCCCTTTAAGCCCCGCCCAGTTAAGCCCCGCCCATCTCACCTGTTGGGCAGGTAAGGCCCAATCAGAGGCAGCAGCAGCTTCACCCCCAGCCCGGGGACGACGTCGGCCAATAGCACGGCCTGGGGGGGGCGGGGTCAGGCCACGCCCACCTTCACCCTCCCCTTTAGGCCCCGCCTAATTTAAATCCCACCCATTTATACCACACCCACTTAAACCGCTCCCTTTAGGCCCAGCCTCTTTAAGCCAGACGTACTTTAGCCCCTCCCACTTCAAGCCCCACCCCTCTGGAACCTTCTGCTTTAAGCCCCGCCCCTTTAAGCCCCACCTACTTAAACCCACCCACTTTAAACCACACCCATTTAAGCCCCACCCCATTTAAACCCCACCCATTTAAACCCCACTCATTTAACCCCACCCATTTAAACCCCACCCAATTAAACCCCACCCATTTAAGCCCCACCCAATTAAACCCCACCCAATTAAACCCCACCCATTTAAACCCCACCCATTTAATCCCCACCCCCTTAAACCCCACCCATTTAAACCCCGCCCATTTAAACCCCACCCAATTAAACCCCACCCATTTAAACCCCACCCATTTAAACCCCACCCAATTAAACCCCACCCATTTAAACCCCACCCACTTTAAACCCCACCCCTTTAAGCCCCACCCATTTAAACTAAAACCCACCCACTTAGGCCCCACCCCTTTAACCCACCCATTTAAGCCCCACCCAATTAAACCCCACCCATTAAAGCCCCACCCATTTAAACCCCACCCATTTAAGTCTCACCCCCTTAAGCTCCACCCACTTAAACACTATCCCTTTAAGCCCCGCCCATTTAGCCACACCCTCAGACCCACCTTTAGCCCACCCCTTAAGCCCCACCCATTTAAACCCCACCCACTTAAGCCCCACCCTTTAACCCACCAATTTAAGCCCCACCCATTAAAGCTCCCACCCATTTAAACCCCACCCATGTAAACCCCCTTTAAACTGACCATTTAAACCCCACCCATTAGGCCACCTTTACCCCTTTAAGCCCACCCTTTAACCCCACCCTTAAGCCACCATTTAAACCCCACCCATTTAAGTCTCACCCCCTTAAGCTCCACCCACTTAAACACTATCCCTTTAAGCCCCGCCCATTTAGCCACACCCCTCTAAACCCCACCCCTTTAACCACCCCTGTCCCCACAGGGTTACAGTCGTGTCGGCTCCGATTCCTCAGCTCCTCCCCCTAAAAAAACCAACAAAAACCCCCCAAAATTTCATCCAATCAGAGCGCGGCACCCCAAAGGGGGCGTGGCCTGCCCATAAAAGGGAAAAAAAATGGGCGTGGCCACTCACGGGGGGCGTGTCCAGCAGGTCCCGGGCGGCGCTCAGCATCACCACGTAGGGCAGGTTGTTACACAGCCCCAAAATCCTGCGGGGTGGGGGCGGGGCTTAGAGTGGGCGTGGTCACGTGGGATGGGCGTGGTCACGTGTGGGTGTGACCCTGTGCCGGAAGTGGGCGTGGTTTGGGGGGAGGAGTGAGGGAAAATGGCGGCGTTTTGGCGGGAAATTTGAGGGGGTTGAAGGGGTTGAAGGGGCGTGGCTTAGGTGGGGAGGGGCGTGGCCAACATGGCGGCGTTTTGGCGGGAAATTTTGGATTTTAAGGTGGGGGAGGGGCTGAAAGGGGCGTGGCTTCATTTTAAAATGGCGCCGTTTTGGCGGGAAATTTATGGGGTTTTAAAGGTGGGGGAGGGGCTTTAAAGGGGCGTGGCTTAAACGGGGAGGGGCGTGGCCAACATGGCGCCGTTTTGGCGGGAAAAGTTGGGGGTTTAAAGGTGGGGGAGGGGCTGAAATGGGCGTGGCTTCATTTAAAATGGCGCCATTTTGGCGGGAAATTTGAGGGGTTTGGCGCCATTTTGGCGGGAAATTTTTGGATTTTAAAGGTGGGGAGAGGGCTTTGGGGAAAAGGGGGTTGGGGTTAATTAAAATGGGGGCGTTTTGGGAAATTTATGGGGTTTTGAGGTGGGGGGGGGGCTGAAAGGGGCGTGGCCTAAGGGGAGGGCGTGGCCAAAATGGGGCCGTTTT
>JAREIS010001777.1:0-26771 GCA_030060385.1 Muscicapa striata striata
ATGCCCCTAAATGTCCCCAAATGACCCAAATGTCCCTAAATGTCCCTGCCTCCCCTGACCCAAAGTACCCCAAATGCCTCCTCGCTGAGCTCGGGTGCTGCACGACCCCAAATTCCTGACCCAATGACCCCAAAATCTCCTGACCCCAAATGCCCCAAATCCCCCGACCAAATGACCCCAAAACCCTGACCCCAAATGCCCAACCCCTGACCCCCAAACCCCTGACCCCAAATGACCCCAAATGACCCAAACTCTGACCCCAAATCCCCTACCCCCAAATCCCCTGACCCCAAATACCCAAATGACCCAAAACCCTCTGACACCCCAAAACCCCTGACCCCAAATCCTGCCCAAATCTCCCTGACCCCAAAACCCCTGACCCCAAATGACCCCAAATGACCCCAAATGACCCCAAACCCCTGACACCCCAAACCCCTGACCCCAAACCCCAACCCCAAATGACCCCAAACCCCTGACCCCAAATCCCTCTGACTCCCAAACCCTGACCCCAAATGACCCCAAAATCCCTGACCCCAAATGACCCCAAAATCCCCCTGACCCCAAATGACCCCAAAACCCCCTGACCCCAAATGACCCCAAACCTCACCTGCCTGAGCCTCTGCTGACGACCCCAAAATCCCCTGACCCCAAATGACCCCAAACTGACCCAATGCCCCAAATCCCTGACCCCAAATGCCAAATGCCCCTGACCCAAATGCCCCTAAACCCCTGACCCCAAAGACATCCCACCTGACCCCAAATCCCTGACCCCAAATGACCCCAAACCTGACCCCAAATGACCCAAACTCTGACCCCAAATGACCAAAATCCTCCTGACCCCAAATGACCCCAAACCTGACCCCTGACCCCAAACCCTGACCCAATGACCCCAAATGACCCCAAATGCCCCAAACCTCCACCCAACCCCCTGACCCCAACTGACCCCACTGACCCTGACAAATGCCCCAAAATCCTCCTGACCCAAATGACCCAAACTGACCCCAAATGACCCCAAATCCCCCTGACCCCCAAATGTCCCCAAATGTCCCCAAATGTCCCCACCCTGGGGCAGGGCACGGACGTGTTCCCCCTGCTGAGCTCGGTGCTGCACGACCCCGAATCCTTCCGGAGCCCCCACGAGTTCGACCCCAAAAACTTCCTGGACGAGCAGGGCCGGTTCCAGCGCAACGAGGCCTTCGTGCCCTTCTCGGCAGGTGGGACCCAAAAACATCCCAAAATATCCCAAAATGTGTCCCAAAATGTGTCCCAAAATATCCCAAAATGTGTCCCAAAATGTGTCCCAAAATATCCCAAAATGTGTCCCAAAATGTGTCCCAAAATATCCCAAAATATCCCAAAATATCCCAAAACATCCCAAAATATCCCAAAATATCCCAAAATATCCCAAAATATCCCAAAATATCCCAAAATATCCCAAATTGTGTCCCAAAATGTGTCCCAAAATATCCCAAAAAACATCCCAAAATATCCCAAAATGTGTCCCAAAATATCCCAAAATATGCCCCAAAATGTGTCCCAAAATATCCCAAAAAACATCCCAAAATATCCCAAAATGTGTCCCAAAATGCGTCCCAAAATGTATCCCAAAATATCCCAAAATGTGTCCCAAAATATCCCAAAATATCCCCCAAAATATCCCAAAATATCCCAAATCCCAGCACGAGGCCTTCGTGCCCTCCTCGGCAGGTGGGACCCCAAAATGTACCCCAAAATATCCCCAAAATATCCCAAAATGTACCCCAAAATATCCCAAAATATCCCAAAGTGTGTCCCAAAATGCGTCCCAAAATGTGTCCCAAAATATCCCAAATTGTGTCCCAAAATATCCCCAAAATATCCCAAAATATCCCAAACCCCAGCGCAACGAGGCCTTCAGGTTCTTTCTGCAGGTGGGACCCAAAACATCCCAAAATATCCCAAAATGTGTCCCAAAAATATCCCCAAAATATCCCCAAAATATCCCCAAAATATCCCCAAAATATCCCAAAATATCCCAAAATATCCCAAACCCCAGCGCAACGAGGCCTTCGTGCCCTTCTCGGCAGGTGGGACCCAAAAACATCCCAAAATATCCCAAAATGTGTCCCAAAATATCCCAAAATATCCCCAAATATCCCAAAATATCCCAAAATATCCCAAAATATCCCAAAACATCCCAAAATATCCCAAAATATCCCCAAAATATCCCAAAATGTGTCCTAAATACCCCCCAAATATCCTAAAATATCTCAAACTCCCAGCACGGCCTTCGTGTTCTTCTGGGCAGTAGGGACCCAAAACATCCCAAAATATCCTGCAAAAATATCCCAAAATATCCCAAAATATCCCAAAATGTCCCAAAATGTCCCAAAATGTGTCCCAAAACATCCCAAATTGTGCCCCAAAATATCCCAAAATATCCCAAAATGTGTCCGAAAATATCCCAAAATGTGTCTCAAATTGTGTCCCAAAATATCCTAAAATATCCTAAAATATCCCCAAAATATCCAATATCCAAAATGTGTCCAAAATATCCCAAATTCCCAATTCAAAATGTCCACAAAATATCCAAAATATCCCAAATATCCAAATATCCAAAATATTCCCAAATATCTCAAAATACCCAAAATATCCCAAAATATCCAAATATCCCTAAAATATCCAATTCCAAAATATCCCAAAATGTGTCCCAAAAAATCCCAAAATATCCCAAAATATCCCCAAAATATCCCAAAATGTCCCAAAATATCCCAAAATATCCCAAAATATTCCCAAAATATCCCAAAATGTATCCCAAAATGTCCCAAATATCCAAAATTCCCAAAATATCCCAAATATAATATCCCAAAATGTGTCCCAAATGTCCCAAAATATCCCAAAATATCCCAAAATCCTCAAAGATATCCAAATGTCATTCCAATTCCCAAAATATCGATCCAAAAATCCCAAAATTCCTAAAATTCCCAAAATTCCCAAAATATCCTCCAAATTCCCAAATGATCCCAAAATCATCCCAAATATCCCAAATATCTCAGAATTCCCAAATTCCCCAAATTCCCAAATTCCCAAAATGATCCCAAAATTCCCAGAGTACCCAAGAATGATCCCAGAATGTAGTTCCAAAGATATCCAAGATTCCAAAATTCCCAGACATTCAAAATCCAATATCCAACAAATCCCAAATTTGTGACCTCAAATCCCCCAGACCCATTTGGGACCCCAGACCCCTTTGGAAGCGGCTGTGCCTGGGGGAGGGCTGGCGCGCGCGGAGCTGTTCCTGTTCCTCACCCCGAAACCCCCAGACCCATTTGGGACCCCAGACCCATTTGGGACCCCAGCCCCATTAGGGGTCCCAGGACCCCCCTGACGCCCCCTCCCCATTCCAGGGAAGCGGCTGTGCCTGGGGGAGGGGCTGGCGCGCACGGAGCTGTTCCTGTTCCTCACCCCGAAACCCCCAGCCCCATTTGGGACCCCAGACCCATTTGGGACCCCAGCCCCAAAGCCCCCAGACCCTTTTGATACTCCCAGACCCTTTTGGGACCCCAAAACCCCAGAAGCCCCCAGACCCATTTGGGATCCCCAGACCCTTTTGAAGCCCCAGCCCCAAAGCCCCCAGACCCTTTTGGGATCCCCAGGCACTTTAGGAACCCCCAGACCCTTTAGAGGCCCCCAGACCCTTTTGGGACCCCAAAACCCCTGAAGCCCCCAGACCCTTTTGGGATCCCCAGACCCATTAGGGGTCCCAGGACCCCCCTGACGCCCCCTCCCCATTTCAGGGAAGCGGCTGTGCCTGGGGGAGGGGCTGGCGCGCACGGAGCTGTTCCTGTTCCTCACCCTGAAACCCCCAGACCCATTTGGGACCCCAGACCCATTTGGGACCCCAGACCCAAAGCCCCCAGACCTTTTAGACACCCCCAGATCCTTTTGAGACCCCAAAACCCCTGAAGCCCCCAGACCCATTTGGGACCCCCAGACCCTTTTGGGACCCCAAAAACCCCGAAGCCCCCAGACCCATTTGGAACCCGTCTGGGATCCCTAACCCTGAAACCCCCAGATCCTTTAGAATCCCCAGCCCCATTTGGGACCCCAGCCCCATTTGAGACCCCAGACCCATTTGGGACCCCGGGACTCCCAAAATTCCCAGACCCCTGAGAAACCCCCAGCCCCAAATCCCCAGACCCTTTAGAGACCCCAAAACCCCGAAGCCCCCAGACCCATTTGGGACCCATCTGGGATCCCCTAACCCTGAAACCCCCAGACCCTTTAGAATCCCCCAGCCCCATTTGGGACCCCAGACCCATTTGGGGCTGCCCAGACCCTGAAGCCCCCAGACCCCTTTGGGACCCCAGCCCCAAATCCCCCAGACCTTTTAGACACCCCCAGATCCTTTTGAGACCCGAAAACCCCGAAACCCCCAGACCCATTTGGGACCCCAGCCCCATTAGGGGTCCCAGGACCCCCTGACGCCCCCTCCCCATTTTAGGGAAGCGGCTGTGCCTGGGGGAGGGGCTGGCCCGCACGGAGCTGTTCCTGTTCCTCACCCTGAAACCCCCAGCCCCATTTGGGACCCCAGCCCCATTCGGGACCCCAGACCCATTTCCTGACGCCCCCTCCCCATTTCAGGGAAGCGGCTGTGCCTGGGGGAGGGGCTGGCCCGCACGGAGCTGTTCCTGTTCCTCACCCCGAAACCCCCAGCCCCATTTGGGACCCCAGCCCCATTTCCTGACGCCCTCCCATTTTAGGGAAGCGGCTGTGCCTGGGGGAGGGCTGGCGCGCACGGAGCTGTTCCTGTTCCTCACCCCTGAAACCCCAGCCCCATTTGGGACCCCAGACCCATTTGGGACCCCAGCCCCATTTGGGACCCCAGGACCCCCCTGACGCCCCCTCCCCATTCCAGGGAAGCGGCTGTGCCTGGGGGAGGGGCTGGCGCGCACGGAGCTGTTCCTGTTCCTCACCCCGAAACCCCCAGCCCCATTTGGGACCCCAGCCCCATTTGGGACCCCAGCCCCATTTCCTGACGCCCCCTCCCCATTTTAGGGAAGCGGCTGTGCCTGGGGGAGGGGCTGGCCCGCACGGAGCTGTTCCTGTTCCTCACCTCGATCCTGCAGCGGCTGCGGCCGCGGCCTCTCGGGGCCCCGCGCTCGGTGCGGGCGGAGCCGCTGGAGAGCGGCTTCGGAAACATCGCCCCGGTACCGGCTCAGGATGGAGCCCAGATGAGACACAGACCCCTCCTCTAATTATCCACCCTGAGACCCCTCCTCAAATTAAATCATCCCTGAGACCCCGCCCCGAATCATCCCTGAGACCCCGCCCCAAATCCCACCCCGACATCGCGCCCCGGTACCGGCTCAGGATGGAGCCCAGATGAGACACAGACCCCTCCTCAAATTACACTGAGAGAGACCCCTCCTCTAATTATCCACCCTGAGACCCCTCCTCAAATTATCCCTGAGACCCCGCCTCAAATTATCCCTGAGACCCCGCCCCAAATCCCATCCCCACATCGCACCCCGATACCGGCTCAGGATGGAGCCCAGATGGGACAGAGACCCCTCCTCTAATTACACTGAGAGAGAGAGACCCCTCCTCTAATTATCCACCCTGACACCCCGCCCCAAATCATCCCTGAGACCCCGCCTCAAATTATCCCTGAGACCCCGCCCCAAATCCCACCCCAACATCGCGCCCCGATACCGGCTCAGGATGGAGCCGAGATGAGACACAGACCCCTCCTCAAATTAATACAGAGAGACCCCTCCTCTAATTAAATCATCCCTGAGACCCCTCCCTAATTAATACCGAGAGACCCCGCCCCAAATCCCACCCCGACATCGCGCCGAGATACCGGCTCAGGATGGAGCCCAGATGAGAGAGAGACCCCTCCTCAAATTACACTGAGAGAGACCCCTCCTCAAATTATCCACCCTGAGACCCCTCCTCTAATTCAGTTATCCCTGAGACCCCTCCCCTAATTAATACAGAGGGACCCCGCCCCAAATCCCACCCCGACATCGCGCCCCGATACCGGCTCAGGATGGAGCCCAGATGAGAGACCCCTCCTCTAATTATCCACCCTGAGACCCCTCCTCAAAGAGACCCCGCCCCAAATCCCACCCCGACATCGCGCCCAGATACCGGCTCAGGATGGAGCCCAGATGAGAGACCCCTCCTCAAATTACACTGAGAGAGACCCCTCCTCAAATTATCCACCCTGAGACCCCTCCTCAAATTAAATCATCCCTGAGACCCCGCCCCAAATCCCACCCCGACATCGCGCCCAGATACCGGCTCAGGATGGAGCCGCGATGAGAGAGAAACAGAGACCCCTCCTCAAATTAAATCAGCCCTGAGACCCCTCCTCTAATTCAGTTATCTCTGAGACCCCTCCCCTAATTAATACCGAGAGACCCCGCCCCAAATCCCACCCCAACATCGCGCCCAGATACCGGCTCAGGATGGAGCCCAGATGAGAGAGAGACCCCTCCTCTAATTACACTGAGAGAGACCCCTCCTCAAATTAATACAGAGAGACCCCTCCTCTAATTAAATCATCCCTGAGACTCCTCCTCAAATTAATACAGAGACCCCTCCTCAAATTAAATTATCCCTGAGACCCGTCAGCGAATGAACCACCCCGAGACCCCTCCCCAAATGACTCCAAGACCCCATCCCAAATTCAATCCCCCCTCCCCAAATTCAGTTACCCTCGAGACCCCAAATCACCCCAAAGACCCCTCCCCAAATTACCCCCGAGGCGCCTCCCCGTGGCTGGAAAATCCCGCCAAAATTGACCCCAAAATCCCCCCAAAATTCCCCCAGAATCCCCCCAAAATTCCCCCAAAATTCCCCCCAAAATCTCCCCAAAATCCCCCAAAATCTCCCCAAAATTCCCCCCAAAATCCCCCAAAATTTCCCCCAAATCCCCCAAAATTCCCCCAAAATCTCCCAAAATCCCCCCAAAATTCCCCAAAATCTCCCAAAATCCCCCAAAATTCCCCCAAAATCTCCCAAAATCCCCCAAAATTCCCCAAAATCCCCCAAAATTTCCCCCAAATTCCCCCAAAATCCCCCCAAAATCCCCCCAAATCCCCCAAATCCCCCAAAATTCCCAAAATCCCCAAAATTCCCCCAAATCCCCCAAATTCCCCAAAATTCCCCCAAATTCCCCCAAAATTCCCCCAAAATTCCCCCAAAATCCCCCAAAATCCCCCAAAATCCCCCCCAAAAAAACCCCAAATTCCCCTAAAACCCCAATTTTTTCCCTCAAATTCTCCCAAAAAAATCCCAAAATTCCCCCTAAAATCCCCAAATCCCAAATTTCCCCAAAAACCCCAAAAAAATCTCCCCAAAATTTTCCCCAAACTCCCAATTTTCCCCCAAAAACATAAAAAAAAGCTGAAACGTAAATTTTTATTTCACATTTTTCACATTTTTCGCACCTTGGGGGAAACCCCAAAATTTTTTTGGGGGAGGGGTTCCCCAAATTTTCCACCCCCCCCCCCCTCCCCAAAATTCCCTTCCCCCCCTCCCCTCCCAAATTAAGTGCAAATAAATAAAAGGAGAAAAGAGAAAAAAATTTGAAAAAAAAAGGGAAAAAAAGGGAAAAATGGAAAAAAGTAAAAAAAAGGAAAAAAGGGAAAAAAAAAGAAAAAAGGGAAAAAAGAAAAAAAGGAAAAATGAAAAAAAAGGAAAAAAGGGAAAAAAAGGAAAAAAGGAAAAAAAAAAGGAAAAAAGGGGAAAAAGGGAAAAAAAAGGAAAAAGGGAAAAAAAAGGAAAAAGGGGAAAAATGGAAAAAGGAAAAAAAGGGAAAAGAAAAAAAGGA
The DNA here is from genome assembly GCA_030060385.1 of Muscicapa striata striata. Taxonomy (NCBI): domain Eukaryota; kingdom Metazoa; phylum Chordata; class Aves; order Passeriformes; family Muscicapidae; genus Muscicapa; species Muscicapa striata. The sequence goes on from JAREIS010001777.1 coordinate 7,823, forward strand.
AAAAAGGAAAAAAGGAAAAAAGGAAAAAAAAAGGAAAAAAGAGAAAAAGGAAAAAAGGGAAAAAAGGGAAAAAAAAAAAAAGGAAAAAAGGAAAAGGGAAAAAAGGAAAAAAAGGGAAAAAGGGAAAAAAAAAAAAGAGAAAAAAGGAAAAAAGGAAAAAAGGGAAAAAAAGGGAAAAAAAAAAAAAAGGAAAAAAAGGAAAAAAGGGAAAAAAAGGAAAAAAAGGGAAAAAAAAGGAAAAAAAAAAAAAAGGAAAAAAGGGGGAAAAAAGGAAAAAAAGGAAAAAATGGAAAAAAAGGAAAAAATGGGAAAAGGGAAAAAAAGGAAAAAAATGGAAAAAAGGAAAAAAAGGAAAAAAAGGGGAAAAAAGGAAAAGGGAAAAAAAAAAGGAAAAAAGGGGAAAAAAGGAAAAAAAGGGAAAAAAGGGAAAAAGGAAAAAAAAGGGAAAAAAAAGAAAAAAGGGAAAAAGGAAAAAAAGGGGAAAAAAGGAAAAAATGGAAAAAAAAGGAAAAAAGGGAAAAAAAGGGAAAAAAAAGGAAAAAAGGAAAAAAAAGGAAAAAGGAAAAATGAAAAAATAAAAAAAAAGAGGGGTCCCCAATTTGGGGGAACGAGAAAATGGATTTCCAAAAATTTGGGGTTGAGACCCCCAAAAATGATTTGAGATCCACAAAACCGTATGCTAACCTGGCATAAAAAAATAGAATTTTAGGGGAATTTGGAATTTTAAAAGATTTTGCGAAATTTGGGATTTTGGGGAATTTAGGGATTTTGGGGATTTATGGGGGTTTTGAGGTTTGAGGATTTTGGGAATTTGGGAATTTTGGGGAATTTGGAATTTTAGGAATTTTGGGGAATTTTGGAATTTTGGGAATTTGGGGAATTTTGGGGATTTTGGGGGATTTTGGGGAATTTTGAGAATTTTGGAATTTTGGGAATTTTGGGGAATTTGGAATTTAGGGAATTTTGGGGAATTTTAGGAATTTTGGAATTTGGGAATTTTAGAATTTTGGGGAATTTTGGGAATTTTGGATTTTGGGAATTTGGGGAATTTGGGGATTTTGGGGATTTGGGGATTTGGAATTTTGGGAATTTTGAGGAATTTTAGGGAAATTTTGAAATTTTGGAATTTTGGGGAATTTGTGAATTTGGGAATTTGTTTGGGGGAATTTTAGGGAATTTTGGGATTTAAGAATTTTAGGAATTTTAGAATTTTGGAATTTTGGGAATTTAGAATTTTAGAATTTTGGGGGAATTTGGGAATTTTAGAGAATTTTGAATTTTGGGATTTTAGAATTTGGAAGGAATTTTGGGAGATTTTGGGAATTTTAGAATTTTGGGAATTTGGGAATTTTGGGGAATTTTGTGGATTGAATTTTGGGGGAATTTTAGGAATTTTGGGGAATTTTGTAGGAATTTTGAATTTTGGGAATTTTGGGTATTTGAAGGGGAATTTAGTTGGAATTTTGGGAATTTTTGGAATTTTAGGAATTTTGGGAATTTTGGAGAATTTTGAATTTTGGGGATTTTTGAGAATTTTGGGAATTTTGGGGATTTTAGAATTTGTGGAATTTTGGGAATTTTGGAATTAATTTTGGGGAATTTGAAATTTGGGATTTTAGATTTTGGGAATTTTGGGATGATTTTGAAGTTTTGAGGAATTTAGGGAATTTTGGGAATTTTAGGAGATTTTGGGGATATTTTGGGGATATTTTGGGGTCTCTCACCTGTGTTTTGGGGGTGTTTAGGGGGATATTTTGGGGATATTTTGGGGATATTTTGGGATATTTTGGGGTCTCTCACCTGTGTTTTGGGATATTTTGGGATATTTTGGGATATTTTGGGGTCTCTCACCTGGATTTTGGGATATTTTTGGGGATATTTTGGGATATTTTGGGGTCTCTCACCTGGACTTTTTGGGATATTTTGGGGGGTCCCATCAGGATTTTTTGAGGTATTTTGGGGGTTCTCACTTTAATTTTCTGGGATATTTTTGGGGTCTCTCACCTGCATTTTTGGGGATATTTTGGGGATATTTTTGGGGCCCCTCACCTGCATTTTTGGGGATATTTGGGATATTTTGGGGTTCCTCACCTGGATTTTTGGGGATATTTTGGGATATTTTTGGGGTTCCTCACCTGGATTTTTGGGGATATTTTGGGGATATTTTTGGGTAATTTTGGGGTTTCTCACCTGCATTTTGGGATATTTTTGGGGATATTTTGGGGATTTTTGGGATATTTTGTTTCTGGGGATATTTTGGGGATATTTTGGGGATATTTTGGGATATTTTGGGGTCTCTCACCTGTGTTTTGGGGTGTTTTTGGGGATATTTTGGGGCACATTTTTGGGGATATTTTGGGATATTTTGGGATATTTTTGGGGTCTCTCACCTGGACTTTTTGGGATATTTTGGGGGGTCCCATCAGGATTTTTTGAGGTATTTTGGGGGTTCTCACTTTAATTTTCTGGGATATTTTTGGGGTCTCTCACCTGCATTTTTGGGGATAATTTTGGGGATATTTTGGGGTTCCTCACCTGGATTTTTGGGGATATTTTTGGGTCTCTCACTTGTATTTTTTGGGTAATTTTGGGGTTTCTCACCTGGATTTTGGGATATTTTTGGGGATATTTTTGGGGATATTTTTGGGGATATTTTTGGGGTCTCTCATATTGATTTTTGGGGATATTTTGGGGATATTTTTGGGGATATTTTGGGGGATATTTTGGGATATTTTTGGGGTCTCTCACCTGGATTTTTGGGGATATTTTGGGGATATTTTGGGGATATTTTGGGGATGTTTTGGGGATGTTTTGGGGATATTTTGGGGTTCCTCACCTGGATTTTTGGGGATATTTTTGGGGATATTTTGGGTCTCTCACCTGGATTTTTGGGGATATTTTGGGATATTTTGGGGATATTTTGGGGATATTTTTGGGATGTTTTGGGGCTCTCACCTGGATTTTTGGGGATATTTTGGGGGGTCCCATCAGGATTTTTTGAGGTATTTTGGGGGTTCTCACTTTAATTTTCTGGGATATTTTTGGGGTCTCTTACCTGCATTTTTGGGGATATTTTGGGGTTCCTCACCTGCATTTTTGGGGATATTTTGGGATATTTTTGGGGTCTCTCACCTGGATTTTTGGGATATTTTGGGGATATTTTGGGATATTTTTGGGGTTCTCACCTGGATTTTTGGGGACATTTTGGGGCTATTTTGGGGCTATTTTGGGGTGTCTCACCTGTGTTTTGGGGATATTTTTGGGGATATTTTGGGGATATTTTTTGGGATATTTTTGGGGATATTTTGGGGTCTCTCACCTGTGTTTTGGGGTGTTTTTGGGGATATTTTGGGGCACATTTATGGGGATATTTTTGGGGACATTTTTGGGATACTTTTGGGGTATTTTGGGGTCTCTCACCTGGATTTTTGGGATATTTCTGGGGATATTTCTGGGATATTTTTGGGGATATTTTGGGGATATTTCTGGGGTGTTTTGGGGTCTCTCAACTGGATTTTTGGGGCTATTTTGGGGATATTTTTTGGGATGTTTCTGGGATGTTTTGAGGACTCTGACCTGTGTTTTTGGGGATATTTCTGGGATATTTTGGGGTCTCTCACCTGCATTTTTGGGGATATTTTGGGGGCTCTCACTTGGATTTTTGGGGATATTTTTGGGGATATTTTGGGGATATTTTGGGGTGTCTCACCTGTGTTTTTGGGCTGTTCCTGGGAATATTTTTGTGGATATTTTGGGGGATATTTTGGGGATATTTTGGGGATATTTTGGGGATGTTTCTGGGATATTTTGGGCTCTCTCACCTGTATTTTTGGGCTGTTTTTGGGGATATTTTGGGGATATTTTGGGGTGTCTCACCTGTGTTTTTGGGGATATTTTGGGGATATTTCTGGGGTATTTTTTGGATATTTTTGGGGCTATTTTTGCGGATATTTTGGGATCTCTCACCTGCATTTTTGGGGATATTTTTGGGGATATTTTGGGGCTATTTTGGGCTCTCTCATCTGTGTTTTTGGGGATATTTTGGGGACTTTTTTGGGGATATTTTGGGGATATTTTTGGGGATATTTTGGGGATATTTTGGGATGTCTCACCTGTGTTTTTGGGCTGTTTCTGGGGATATTTTGGGGATATTTTGGGGCTATTTTGGGGATATTTTTGGGGATATTTTGGGGATATTTTGGGGATATTTTGGGGATATTTTGAGGATATTTTGGGGCTATTTTGGGGTGTCTCACCTGTGATTTTTGGGGCTATTTTGGGGTGTCTCACCTGTGATTTTTGGGGCTATTTTGGGGTGTCTCACCTGTGTCCCTGGGCTGTTTTTGGGCTGTTTTTGGGCTCTCAGCAGCCGCAGCTCTGCCGGGTCGGGGCCGGGGCCCCCCGGGGCTGCCGGAGCTGCCGCAGGGAAGCGTCTCCGTACTGGATCCCAGATCCCATCCGCTCGGGATCCAGCTCCCCTGGGGGCAAAAAACGGGAATTCTGGGATCCAAAAATCCCCTAAATCCATCCCAGATCCCTGTACTGGATCCCAGATCCCATCCGCTCGGGATCCAGCTCCCCTGGGGGCGAAAAATGGGAATTCTGGGAATTCTGGGATCCCAAATTCACCCCAAACCCATCCCTGATCCCATGAAAAAAACGGGAATTCTGGGATCCCTGATCCCTGTACTGGATCCCAGATCCCATCCGCTCGGGATCCAGCTCCCCTGGGGGCAAAAAATGGGAATTCTGGGATCCAAAAATCCCCTAAATCCATCCCTGATCCCTGTACTGGATCCCAGATCCCATCCGCTCGGGATCCAGCTCCCCTGGGTCACAAGAAATGGGAATTTTGGGATCCAAAAATCCCCTAAATTCACCCCAAAATAACCCCTGATCCTATGAAAAAAATCGGGAATTCTGGGATCCCAAATTCACCCAAAATCCATCCCAGATCCCTGTACTGGATCCCAGATCCCATCCGCTCGGGATCCAGCTCCCCTGGGGGGGAAAAACGGGAATTCTGGGATCCCAAAATCCCCTCAGATCATCCCAAACCCATCCCAGATCCCATGAAAAAAACCGGGAATTCTGGGATCCCAAATCCACCCAAAATCCATCCCAGATCCCTGTACTGGATCCCAGATCCCATCCGCTCGGGATCCAGCTCCCCTGGGGGGGAAAATGGGAATTCTGGGATCCAAAAATCCCCTAAATCCATCCCTGATCCCTGTACTGGATCCCAGATCCCATCCGCTCGGGATCCAGCTCCCCTGGGGGCAAAAAACGGGAATTCTGGGATCCAAAAATCCCCTAAATTCACCCCAAAATAACCCCTGATCCTATGAAAAAAATCGGGAATTCTGGGATCCCAAATTCACCCAAAATCCATCCCAGATCCCTGTACTGGATCCCAGATCCCATCCGCTCGGGATCCAGCTCCCCTGGGGGGGGAAAACAGGAATTCTGGGATCCAAAAATCCCCTCAGATCATCCCAAACCCATCCCAGATCCCATGAAAAAAATCGGGAATTCTGGGACACAAAAATCCCCTAAATCCATCCCTGATCCCTGTACTGGATCCCAGATCCCTGTACTGGATCCCAGATCCCATCCGCTCGGGATCCAGCTCCCCTGGGGGCAAAAAACGGGAATTCTGGGAATTCTGGGGTCCCAAATTCCCTGTACTGGATCCCAGATCCCATCAGCTCGGGATCCAGCTCCCCTGGGGGGGAAAAACGGGAATTCTGGGATCCCTGATCCCTGTACTGGATCCCAGATCCCATCAGCTCGGGATCCAGCTCCCCTGGGTCACAAAAAATGGGAATTCTGGGATCCCAAAATCCCCTAAATCCATCCCAGATCCCTGTACTGGATCCCAGATCCCATCCGCTCGGGATCCAGCTCCCCTGGGGGGGAAAAACGGGAATTCTGGGATCCCAGATCCCTGTACTGGATCCCAGATCCCATCCGCTCGGGATCCAGCTCCCCTGGGGGGGAAAAACGGGAATTCTGGGATCCCAGATCCCTGTACTGGATCCCAGATCCCATCCGCTCGGGATCCAGCTCCCCTGGGGGGGAAAGAATGGGAATTCTGGGATCCCAGATCCCTGTACTGGATCCCAGATCCCATCCGCTCGGGATCCAGCTCCCCTGGGGGCAAAAAACGGGAATTCTGGGATCCCAAATTCACCCAAAATCCATCCCAGATCCCTGTACTGGATCCCAGATCCCATCCGCTCGGGATCCAGCTCCCCTGGGGGCAAAAAACGGGAATTCTGGGATCCCAAATTCCCTGTACTGGATCCCAGATCCCATCCACTCGGGATCCAGCTCCCCTGGGGGCGAAAAATGGGAATTCTGGGATCCAAAAATCCCCTCAGATCATCCCAAACCCATCCCTGATCCCATGAAAAAAAAACGGGAATTCTGGGATCCCAAAATCCCCTAAATCCATCCCAGATCCCTGTACTGGATCCCAGATCCCATCCGCTCGGGATCCAGCTCCCCTGGGGGGGGGAAATGGGAATTCTGGGATCCCAAAATCCCCTCAAATCACCCCAAACCCATCCCAGACTCCCTGGAAAAAAATTGGGAATCTTTGGATCCCAAAATCTCCTCAAATCGCCCCAAAATAATTCCAGATTCCCTCAAAAAAAAATTGGAATTTTTGGATCCCAAAACACCTGAAAAAAATGGGAATTTTGGGTTCCAGATCCCCCTGCTGGATCCCAGATCCCATCCAGCTCCCCTGGGGGGAAAAATGGGAATTCTGGGATCCCAAAATCCACAAAATTCACCCCAAAATAATGCCTGATCCCGTGGGAAAAAAACGGGAATTTTTGGATCCCAAAATCCCCCACAAATCATCCCAAATCCATCCCTGATCCCATGAAAAAAGATCCCAAAATCCCCTAAAATCACTCCAAACCCATTTCAGATTCCATGAAAAAAAAATTGGGAATTTTTGGATCCCAAAATCCCCCCAAATCCCCCCAAACCCATCCCAGACTCCCTGGAAAAAATTGGGAATTTTTTGGTTCCAAAATCTCCTCAAATCGCCCCAAAATAATCCCAGATTCCCTCGGAAAAAAAAATTGGAATTTTTGGATCCCAAAACACCTGAAAAAAATGGGAATTTTGAGTTCCAGATCCCCCTGCTGGATCCCTGATCCCATCCAGCTCCCCTGGGGGGAAAAATGGGAATTTTGGGATCCAAAAATCCCCTCAGATCATCCCAAATCCATCCCAGATCCCAGGAAAAAAAAACGGGAATTCTGGGATCCCAAATTCACCCAAAATCCATCTCAGATCCCTGTACTGGATCCCAGATCCCATCGCTCGGGATCCAGCTCCCCTGGGGGGGAAAAAATCGGAATTCTGGGAATTCTGGGATCCCAGATCCCTGTACTGGATCCCAGATCCCATCCACTCGGGATCCAGCTCCCCTGGGGGAAAAAAATGGGAATTCTGGGATCCAAAAATCCCCTCAGATCATCCCAAACCCATCCCAGATCCCATGAAAAAAATCGGGAATTCTGGGACACAAAAATCCCCTAAATCCATCCCTGATCCCTGTACTGGATCCCAGATCCCATCCGCTCGGGATCCAGCTCCCCTGGGGGGGGGAAAAATGGGAATTCTGGGAATTCTGGGATCCCAAAATCCCCTAAATCCATCCCAGATCCCTGTACTGGATCCCAGATCCCATCCGCTCGGGATCCAGCTCCCCTGGGGGGGAAAAATGGGAATTCTGGGATCCCTGATCCCTGTACTGGATCCCAGATCCCATCCGCTCGGGATCCAGCTCCCCTGGGGGCAAAAAACGGGAATTCTGGGAATTCTGGGATCCCAAATTCCATGTACTGGATCCCAGATCCCATCCGCTCGGGATCCAGCTCCCCTGGGGGCGAAAAATGGGAATTCTGGGAATTCTGGGATCCCAAATTCACCCCAAACCCATCCCTGATCCCATGAAAAAAAACGGGAATTCTGGGATCCCTGATCCCTGTACTGGATCCCTGATCCCATCCAGCTCCCCTGGGGGCAAAAAATGGGAATTCTGGGATCCCAAAATCCCCTCAGATCATCCCAAACCCATCCCAGATCCCATGAAAAAAATCGGGAATTCTGGGATCCCAAAATCCCCTAAATCCATCCCAGATCCCTGTACTGGATCCCAGATCCCATCCGCTCGGGATCCAGCTCCCTGGGGAAAAGCAGGAATTCTGGGATCCCTGATCCCTGTACTGGATCCCAGATCCCATCCGCTCGGGATCCAGCTCCCCTGGGGGCAAAAAATGGGAATTCTGGGATCCAAAAATCCCCTCAGATCATCCCAAATCCATCCCAGATCCCATGAAAAAAAATCGGGAATTCTGGGATCCCAAATTCACCCAAAATCCATCTCAGATCCCTGTACTGGATCCCAGATCCCATCCGCTCGGGATCCAGCTCCCCTGGGGGGGGAAAAAATCGGAATTCTGGGAATTCTGGGATCCCAGATCCCTGTACTGGATCCCAGATCCCATCCACTCGGGATCCAGCTCCCCTGGGGGAAAAAAATGGGAATTCTGGGATCCAAAAATCCCCCAAAATCCATCCCTGATCCTATGAAAAAAAACGGGAATTCTGGGATCCCAAATTCACCCAAAATCCATCTCAGATCCCTGTACTGGATCCCAGATCCCATCCGCTCGGGATCCAGCTCCCCTGGGGGGCAAAAAATGGGAATTCTGGGATCCAAAAATCCCCTAAAATCCCCCCAAATCCATCCCTGATCCCATGAAAAAACCCGGGAATTCTGGGATCCCAAAATCCCTTAAATCCATCCCTGATCCCATGAAAAAAGATCCCAAAATCCCCTAAAATCACCCCAAACCCATCCCAGATCCCATGAAAAAAAAAAACGGGAATTCTGGGATCCAAAAATCCACCAAAATCCCCCCAAATCCATCCCTGATCCCATGAAAAAAATCGGGATTTCTGGGACCCAAAAATCCCCCTAAATCCATCCCAGATCCCTGTACTGGATCCCAGATCCCATCCGCTCGGGATCCAGCTCCCCTGGGGGGGAAAAACGGGAATTCTGGGATCCAAAAATCCCCTAAATTCACCCCAAAATAACCCCTGATCCTATGAAAAAAATCGGGAATTCTGGGACCCAAAAATCCCCTAAATCCATCCCAGATCCCTGTACTGGATCCCAGATCCCATCCGCTCGGGATCCAGCTCCCCTGGGGGGGGGAAATGGGAATTCTGGGAATTCTGGGATCCCAAAATCCCCCAAAATCCCCCCAAAACCATCCCTGATCCCATGAGAAAAAACGGGAATTCTGGGATCCCAAATTCACCCCAAATCCATCCCAGATCCCTGTACTGGATCCCAGATCCCATCCGCTCGGGATCCAGCTCCCCTGGGGGGGAAAAACGGGAATTCTGGGAATTCTGGGATCCCAAAATCCCCTCAGATCATCCCAAATCCATCCCTGATCCCATGAAAAAAGGGAATTTCTGGATCCCAAAATCCCCCAAATCCATCCCAGATCCCTGTACTGGATCCCAGATCCCATCCAGCTCCACTGGGGGGAAAAATGGGAATTCTGGGATCCCAAAATCCCCTAAATCCATCCCTGATCCCTGTACTGGATCCCAGATCCCATCCGCTCGGGATCCAGCAACCCTGGGGGAAAAAAACGGGAATTCTGGGAATTCTGGGATCCAAAAATCCCCTCAGATCATCCCAAATCCATCCCTGATCCCATGAAAAAAAAATTGGGAATTTTTGGATCCCAAAATCCCCTCAAATCACCCCAAACCCATCCCAGACTCCCTGGAAAAAAATTGGGAATTTTTTGATTCCAAAATCTCCTCAAATCGCCCCAAAATAATCCCAGATTCCCTCGGAAAAAAATTGGAATTTTTGGATCCCAAAACACCTGAAAAAAATGGGAATTTTGGGTTCCAGATCCCCCTGCTGGATCCCTGATCCCATCCAGCTCCCCTGGGGGGAAAAATGGGAATTTTGGGATCCCAAAATCCCCCAAATCCATCCCTGATCCCATGAAAAAAGATCCCAAAATCCCCTCAGATCATCCCAAACCCATCCCAGACTCCCTTGTAAAAAATGGGAATTTTGCGATCCCAAAATCCCCTAAAATCCCCCCAAATCCATCCCTGATCCCATGAAAAAAATCGGGAATTCTGGGACCCAAAAATCCACCTAAATCCATCCCAGATCCCTGTACTGGATCCCAGATCCCATCCGCTCGGGATCCAGCTCCCCTGGGTCACAAAAAATGGGAATTCTGGGAATTCTGGGATCCCAAAATCCCCTCAGATCATCCCAAATCCATCCCTGATCCCATGAAAAAAAACGGGAATTCTGGGACACAAAAATCCCCTAAATCCATCCCAGATCCCTGTACTGGATCCCAGATCCCATCCGCTCGGGATCCAGCTCCCTGGGGGCGAAAAATGGGAATTCTGGGATCCAAAAATCCCCCAAAATCCATCCCTGATCCCATGAAAAAAAATCGGGAATTCTGGGATCCCAAATTCACCCAAAATCCATCCCAGATCCCTGTACTGGATCCCAGATCCCATCCGCTCGGGATCCAGCTCCCCTGGGGGGGAAAAACGGGAATTTTGGGATCCAAAAATCCCCCAAAATCACCCCAAATCCATCCCTGATCCCATGAAAAAAGATCCCAAAATCCCCTAAAATCTCCCCAAACCCATCCCAGATTCCCTTGAAAAAAAATTGGGAATTTTGGGATCCCAAAATCTCCTAAATTCACCCCAAAATAATCCCTGATCTTATGAAAAAAACTGGGAATTTTTGGATCCCCAAAACCCCCAAATCCATCCCTGATCCCTTGAAAAAAAAATTGGGAATTTTGGGATCCCAAAATCCCCCCAAATCCCCCCAAACCCATCCCAGACTCCCTGGGAAAAATTGGGAATTTTTTGGTTCCAAAATCTCCTCAAATCGCCCCAAAATAATCCCAGATTCCCTCGGAAAAAAAAATTGGAATTTTTGGATCCCAAAACACCTGAAAAAAATGGGAATTTTGAGTTCCAGATCCCCCTGCTGGATCCCTGATCCCATCCAGCTCCCCTGGGGGGAAAAATGGGAATTTTGGGATCTAAAAATCCCCTCAGATCATCCCAAATCCATCCCTGATCCCAGGAAAAAAAAACGGGAATTCTGGGATCCCAAATTCACCCAAAATCCATCCCAGATCCCTGTACTGGATCCCAGATCCCATCCGCTCGGGATCCAGCTCCCCTGGGGGAAAAAAATGGGAATTCTGGGATCCAAAAATCCCCTCAGATCATCCCAAACCCATCCCAGATCCCATGAAAAAAAAAGGGAATTTCTGGATCCCAAAATCCCCTAAATCCATCCCAGATCCCTGTACTGGATCCCAGATCCCATCCGCTCGGGATCCAGCTCCCCTGGGTCACAAAAAACGGGAATTCTGGGATCCAAAAATCCCCTCAGATCATCCCAAACCCATCCCAGATCCCATGAAAAAAATCGGGAATTCTGGGACACAAAAATCCCCTAAATCCATCCCAGATCCCTGTACTGGATCCCAGATCCCATCCGCTCGGGATCCAGCTCCCCTGGGGGGGAAAAACGGGAATTCTGGGAATTCTGGGATCCCAAATTCCCTGTACTGGATCCCAGATCCCATCCGCTCGGGATCCAGCTCCCCTGGGGGGGGGAAATGGGAATTCTGGGAATTCTGGGATCCCTGATCCCTGTACTGGATCCCAGATCCCATCCGCTCGGGATCCAGCTCCCCTGGGTCACAAAAAATGGGAATTCTGGGAATTCTGGGATCCCAAATTCCCTGTACTGGATCCCAGATCCCATCCGCTCGGGATCCAGCTCCCCTGGGGGGGAAAAAACGGGAATTCTGGGAATTCTGGGATCCCAAAATCACCTCAGATCATCCCAGATCCCTGTACTGGATCCCAGATCCCATCCGCTCGGGATCCAGCTCCCCTGGGGGGGACAAAATGGGAATTCTGGGATCCAAAAATCCCCTAAATTCACCCCAAAATAACCCCTGATCCTATGAAAAAAACCGGGAATTCTGGGATCCCAAATTCACCCTAAATCCATCCCAGATCCCTGTACTGGATCCCAGATCCCATCCGCTCGGGATCCAGCTCCCCTGGGGGGGAAAAACGGGAATTCTGGGAATTCTGGGATCCCAAAATCTCCCTGAGATCCTCCAAAATCTCCCCCAGATTCCTGGACTGGATCCCAGATTCCCAATTCCCAATTCCCGATCCCAATTCCCGATCCAGGATCCAATTCCTGGTCCTGGATCCCAATTCCCAGTTCCCGATCCCAATTCCCAATTCCCGATCCCAGTTCCCAATCCTGGATCCCAATTCCCAGTTCCTGGATCCCGATTCCCAGTTCCTGATCCCAATTCCCAGGTCCTCATCCCAATTCCCAATTCCCAGTTCCCAATTCCCAGTTCCTGATCCCAATTCCCAGTCCTGGATCCCTATTCCCAGTTCCTGATCCCAATTCCCAGTCCTGGACCCCAATTCCCAGTTCCCAGTTGCTGATCCCGATCCCGCTGAGGACGCTGCGGGCACATTCCAGGAACTCCCAAATTCCCGATTTCCCCAAAACTGCAGCTCTCCCAACCCCTCCATCCCTGGATCACAGTTCCCAATTCCCAGTTCCCCAGTTATCCCAGTTATCCCAGTTCCCCAGTTATCCCAGTTCCCATTCCCCATTCCCAGTTATCCCAGTTGTTATCCCAGTGTGGTACCGCAGTCGATCCCGCTGAGGACGCTGCGGGCGCATTTCAGGAACGCCAAAATTCCCCAAAATCCCAGTTCTCCCAGCCCTTCCCAGTTCCCAATTCCCTGTTCCCATTTCCCAGTTCCCAATCCCAATTCCCATTTCCCAATTCCCAATCCCAGTTTCCATTCCCTGTTCCCAGTTCCCATTCCCAGTTATGCCGTTCCCTTGGTACCGGAGTCGATTTTGTTGAGGATGCTGTGGGTGCATTTCAGGAACGCCAAAATTCCCCCAGTTCCCATTTCCCAGTTCCCAATCCCAGTTCCCAATCCCAATTCCCAGTTCCCAATTCCCAATCCCAGTTCCCAGTTCCTGATCCCGATCCCAGTTCCAGATCCGAGTTCCCAGTTCCTAATCCCAATTCCAGATCCCAATCCCAATTCCCAATTCCCAGTTCCAAATTCCCGATCCCAATCCCAATTCCCAATCCCAATCCCAGTTCCAGATTCCAGTTCCCAGTTCCCAATCCCAGTTCCCAATTCCCAATCCCAGTTCCCAATCCCATTTCCCAGTTCCCATTCCCAGTTCCCAATTCCCAGTTCCCATTTCCCATTTCCCAATCCCAGTTCCCAATCCCAGTTCCAAATCCCAATTCCCAATCCCAGTTCCCCAGTTATCCCAGTTCCCATTCCCCATTCCCAGTTATCCCAGTTGTTATCCCAGTGTGGTACCGCAGTCGATCCCGCTGAGGACGCTGCGGGCGCATTTCAGGAACGCCAAAATTCCCCCAAATCCCCCAGTTCTCCCAACCCTTCCCAGTCCTGATCCCAGTTCCAGAACCCATCCCCAATCCCAGTTCCCAATTCCAATTCCCAATCCCAATTCCCAATTCCCAGTTCCCAATCCCAGTTCCCATTTCCCAGTTCCCAATCCCAGTTCCCAATCCCAGTTCCCAGTTCCCATTCCCCATTTCCCAGTTCCCAATCCCAATTCCCAATCCCAGTTCCCAATCCCCAATTCCCAATCCCAGTTCCCAATCCCCAGTTCCCAATCCCAGTTCCCAATCCCATTCCCAGTTCCCAGTTCCCAGTTCCCCATTCCCAGTTATCCCAGTTATCCCAGTTATCCCAGTTCCCCAGTTATCCCAGTTCCCATTCCCCATTCCCAGTTATCCCAGTTCCCATTCCCCATTCCCAGTTATCCCAGTTGTTATCCCAGTTAATGTGGTACCGCAGTCGATCCCGTTGAGGACGCTGCGGGCGCATTTCAGGAACGCCAAAATTCCCCCAAATCCCAGTTCTCCCAGTCCTTCCCAGTTCCCAATCCCAGTTCCCAATCCCAGTTATCCCAGTCATCCCACTGTGGTACCGGAGTCGATTTTGTTGAGGATGCTGCGGGCGCATTTCAGGAACGCCTCCTCCACGTTCTCCCCGGTCAGGGCGCTCGTCTCCAGGAACATCAGCTCTGCCCGGAACAGCCACAATTCCATGGGAATTCCCACCGGGATCCTCTGGAATTCCCACTGGGATCCCCCATTCCCTCTGGAATTCCCACTGGGATCCCCCCGTTCCCTCTGGAATTCCCACTGGGATCCCCCACATTCCCTCTGGAATTCCCACTGGGATCCCCGTTCCCATCGAATTCCCACTGGGATCCCAATTCCCATCGGAATTCCACTGGGATCCCCGTTTCCTCTGAATTCCCACTGGGATCCCCCGTTCCCTCTGGAATTCCACTGGGATCCCCGTTCCCCATCGGAATTCCCACTGGGATCCCCCGTTCCCTCTGGAATTCCCACTGGGATCCCCGTTCCTCTGGAATTCCCTGGGATCCCCGTTCCTCTGGAATTCCCACTGGGATCCCCTTTCCTCTGAATTCCCACTGATCCCCGTTCCTCTGGAATTCCCACTGGGATCCCCCCGTTCCCTCTGGAATTCCCACTGGGATCCCCCCGTTCCCATCGGGAATTCCCACTGGGATCCCCCCGTTCCCTCTGGAATTCCCACTGGGATCCCCATTCCCTCTGGAATTCACTGATCCCCCGTTCCTCTGGAATTCCTGGGATCCCAATTCCCATCGGGAATCCCACTGGATCCCCGTTCCTCTGGAATTCCCACTGGGATCCCCGTTCCTCTGGGTTCACTGGATCCCCGTTCCCTCTAGATTCCACTGGGATCCCCGTTCCCTCTGGAATTCCACCAGGATCCCCGTTCCCATCAGAATTCCACTGGGATCCCCCGTTTCCTCTGGAATTCCCACTGGGATCCCCCCGTTCCATGAGTTCACTAGGATCCCCATTCCTCTGGAATTCCCACTGGATCCCATTCCATCGGAATTCCTGGATCCCTTCCTCTGGAATTCCACTGGGTCCCTCCTCTGGAATTCCACTGGGTCCCTCCCTCTGAATTCCCTCTGGGATCCCCTCTCCTCTGAATTCCACTGGATCCCCGCCTCTGGAATTCCCACTGGATCCCGCTCCCATCGGGAATTCTACTGGGATCCCCCATTCTCTGGAATTCCCACTGGGATCCCCCAATTCTCTGGGAAATTCCACTGGATCCCCGTTCCTCTGGAATTCCACTGGGATCACCCCATTCCTCTGAATTCCCACTGGGATCCCCTGTTCCTCTGGAATTCACTGGGATCCCCGTTTCTGAATTCCACTGGGTCCCCGTCCTCTGGAATTCCACTGATCCCCTCGTCCATCGGGAATTCCTACTGGGATCCCCATTCCTCTGAATTCCACTGGGATCCCCTCCCCTGAATTCCCACTGGGATCCCCGTCCTCTGGAATTCACTGGGATCCCTCCCATCGGGATTCCCACTGGGATCCCATCCCATGAAATTCCACTGGGACCCCATTCCTCTGGAATTCCCACTGGGATCCCCATTCCCATGGAATTCCACTGGGTCCCCATTCCCATCGGGAAATCCACTGGGTCCCCATTCTGGAATTCCCACTGGGATCCCGTTCCTCTGGAATTCCACTGGGATCCCCGCCTCTGATTCCACTGGGATCCCCGTCCTCTGGAATTCCCACTGGGATCCCCCGTTCCTCTGGAATTCCACTGGGATCCCCTTCCTCGGGAATTCCCACTGGGATCCCTTCCTCTGGAATTCCCACTGGGATCCCCGTTCCTCTGGAATTCCCACTGGGATCCCCGTCCATCGGGAATTCCCACTGGGTCCCCGTTCCCTCTGGAATTCCCACTGGGATCCCCGTTTCCTCTGGAATTCCCACTGGGATCCCGTTCCTCTGGAATTCCCTCTGGGATCCCCTCCCTCTGGAATTCCCACTGGGATCCCCCGTTCCTCTGGAATTCCACTGGGATCCCCCGTTCCATCGGGAATTCACTGGGATCCCCATTCCTCTGGAATTCCCACTGGGATCCCCAATTCCCTCTGGAATTCCCACTGGGATCCCCGTTCCTCTGGAATTCCCACTGGGATCACTCCCTCTCGGAATTCCACTGGGATCCCCCGTTCCTCTGGAATTCCCACTGGGATCCCCGTTCCTCTGGAATTCCCTGGATCCCTTCCCTCTGGAATTCCACTGGGATCCCCGTTCCATCGAATTCCCACTGGATCCCCATTCCTCTAATTCCCACTGGGATCCCTGCCCTCTGGAATTCCCACTGGGATCCCGCTCCTCTGGAATTCCCACTGGGATCCCCCGTTCCTCTGGAATTCCACTGGGATCCCCCCTCTGGAATTCCCACTGGGATCCCCTCTGTCCCTGGGATCCCCTTCTGGGATCCTGTCCCATTCCTGGAATTCCACTGGATCCCTGTCCTCTGGAATTCCCACTGGGATCCCCGTCCTCGGAATTCCCACTGGATCCCGTCCTGTTCACTGGGATCCCTCCCTGGAATTCCCACTGGGATCCCCTCCCTCTGATCCTGGATCCCCTCCTCGATCCCCTGATTCCTCTGGAATTCCCACTGGGATCCCCTTCCTCTGAATTCCCACTGGGATCCCCCATTCCTCTGGAATTCCCACTGGGATCCCCGTTCCCTCGGAATTCCCACTGGGATCCCCTTCCTCTGGAATTCCACTGGATCCCCTTCCTCTGGAATTCCACTGGGATCCCCTTCCTCTGGAACCTGATCCCTTCTCGTTCATGATCCCTCGATTCTGACTGATCTGATCCCTTTCAGATCCTCTCTTACTGATCGCTTGATTCGATCTCCGAATTCTGATCCCCCCGAATTCGGGATCCTGGTTCCATATCCCCTCCAGATCTTCCCTCCCTGGAATTCCCACTGACCGCTCTGATTCACTGTCCCGTCCTCGATTCCTGGATCCCCTCCTCTGGAATTCCATGGATCCTTCTCTGATTCATGATCCCCTCCTCGAATTCTGATCCCCTCGATTCTGGATCCCCATTCCATCCTCACTGGATAGATCCCTCTGAATTCCTGATCCTCCGTCGATCTGCCGAATCCCCTTGATCCCGTCCTTTTGAATCCCTGGGATCCCCCGTTCCTCTGGAATTCCCACTGGGATCCCTGTTCCTCTGGAATTCCCACTGGGATCCCGTTCCTCTGAATTCCGACTGGGATCCCCGTTCCATCGGGAATTCCACTGGGATCCCGTCCTCTGGAATTCCAACTGGGGTCCCCCGTCCTCTGGAATTCCCACCGATCCCCGTCCTCTGGAATTCACTGGGGTCCCCGTTCCATCGGAATTCCCACTGGGATCCCCATTCCCATCGGGAATTCCCACTGGGATCCCTGCTCCTCTGGAATTCCCACTGATCCCCGTCCTCTGGAATTCCCACTGGATCCCCCCATTCCTCTGGAATTCCCACTGGGATCCCCTGTCCTCTGGAATTCCACTGATCCCCGTTCCATCGGAATTCCCACTGATCCCCGTTCCTCTGGAATTCCCACTGGGTCCCCGTCCTCTGGAATTCCCACTGGGATCCCTGTCCTCTGGAATTCCCACTGATCCCCTGTCCTCTGGAATTCCCACTGGGATCCCCCGTTCCCATCGGAATTCCACTGATCCCCTGCCTCTGAATTCCCACTGATCCCGCTCTCTGAATTCCACTGATCCCCCGTTCCCATCGGAATTCCCACTGGATCCCGTTCCTCTGAATTCCCACTGATCCCCTGTCCTCTGAATTCCCACTGATCCCCTGCCCTCTGGAATTCCCACTGGGATCCCCTCCTCTGAATTCCCACTGGATCCCTGCTCTCTGGAATTCCCACTGGGATCCCCCGTCCTCTGGAATTCCCACTGGATCCCCATTCCCTCGGGAATTCCCACTGGGATCCCCTGCCTCTGGAATTCCCACTGATCCCTGCTCCATCGGAATTCCCACTGATCCTCTGAATTCACTGGATCCTCCTCTGGAATTCACTGGGTCCCCGTTCCTCTGGAATTCCACTGATCCCCATTCCTCGGTTCCCTGATCCCGTCTCTGAATTCCATGGATCCCTGTTCCATTGGGAATTCCCACTGATCCCCTCCTCTGAATTCACTGATCCCGTCCTCTGAATTCCACTAATTCCACTGATCCTCCAATTTTTTCCCATTTTTCCATTTTTCCCATTTTCCCATTTCTTTTTTTCCATTTTGCCCATTTTCTCTCAGTTTTTTCCCCTTTTCCCATTTTTCTCCATTTCCCATTTTCCAACTTTTTCCTTTCCCAATTTTTTCCATTTTTCCCCATTTCCCTCCTTTTTCCCATTTCCCCATTTTCCCCATTTTTCCTTTTTTCCATTTTCCCCATTTTCCCATTTTCCCCATTTCCCATTTTCCCATTTATTTTTCCCCTTTTTCCCATTTTCCCCATTTTCCCATTTTCCCCATTTTTCCCATTTTTCCCATTTTCCCATTTTCCATTTTCTCCATTTTTCCCATTTTTCCCCATTTTCCCATTTTTCCTATTTTCCATTTTCTCATTTTCCTATTTCATTTTCCATTTTCCCCATTTTCCCCATTTTCCCATTTCCCCATTTTCCCCATTTTCCCCATTTTTTCCCCATTTTTTCCCCATTATTTCCCCATTTTTCCCATTTTTCCCATTTTCCCATTTTCCCCATTTTCCCCATTTCATTTTCCCTTTTTTCCCATTTTTCCCCATTTTTCCCCATTTTCCCCCATTTCCTATTTTCCCCATTTTCCCATTTTCCCCATTTCCCCCATTTCCCCATTTCCCCATTTTCC
>JAREIS010001778.1:0-15940 GCA_030060385.1 Muscicapa striata striata
TTGTATTGATGCAGTTATATGTATATGACTCTTTTAAATGGGTATATTTGTATTTTCATGTGTATATGTATTCTGATTTTATATTTTTATATGTACATTGCTCTATTTCTATGTGTAACTGCATTTATATATGTGTGAATATGTACAGCTGTATATTTGTATTGATGCAGTTACATGGATGTTTAGATTGGTAGAATGAAATTTATTTATTGGTAGGTTTGGTTTATATATCTACTTTTGTATAGTATGTAATATGTAATGTTTAATCCATATTTAGATCTGTAGATTGTTATAGCTGTATAAGTATTTATTTATATGTGCATACATATGTATTTAATTCAATTTAAATATGTATGAAGTAGTATAGGTGTATAACTTTATCTCCTCAGTTCTTAGTGTAGGGCTATTTAGAGAGGGAATGCATAGTTTTGTGTTTTTATATTGGCTACACTTGTATGTAATAAATTAAGTTGTTAAGTACCTAATTGATGTTTGTGTAATAGTGAGTTGTTGTAGAGTTTGGCAATAAATTAAGGTTTTGTTAACTGAAGTTGATATCTGTATATTTTTGCATAGCATTGTTGTACTCATGTAATAAATTCCTTTTTTAACCTTAATTGAGATTTGTATAGTTCTGTATTGTCAGCGCGGGTGTAGCAATTTGTAATAAATTACATTTTTCAACTGAAATGGATTCTTGTGTATTTGTCGACATTTGGCAGTGGGGCTGTAGCAATCTGCAAGAAATGACATTTGCCAGCTGAGATGGGTGTTGTGTGCTTTGTGCTGTCCAAAGCAATGAGCAGATGTAAAGGTGATGATGCTGGGGCATTTTGGCCATGGAAATCTCCAGCCATGCCCAGCACATGCCCCACGTGCACTCAGGCTGGGCAAGGAAAGCGCAGATTTGGGATGGCAGCAGAGCCACACGTTGGCTGAGAAGTGCCAGGCAAAGCCAGCTGAGAAAACTCCGGGGCTCCAGTGAGCATAGAACTCCTGCTCTGTGGATTTTTAGATCATTCAATTGGTGCTTTATATACAAATATATATACAAATTTATATACAAATATATAAATTTAAAAATATAAAAATATAAAAATAAAAAAATAAATCATATATATATATACATATATACATATATACATATATACATATATACATATATACATATATACATATATACATATATACATATATACATATATACATATCTGGGCAGTACTTAGTGACCTGGAACATACTTGATTGTGGGCACTGATATGGATATTTCTGTCTTTATCTATAGAATCAGCAGAGTTGTGCCATTCTGTAGCCATCTTTGAACTGAAATTGGTCATCATATATAAGCAGGGCAGTTGTAACAATTTGTGATAAATTTCCCTTTGAAACTGACATGGGCTTTAGGGCACTTCTCATTGTTGTTTTGTGTTATTAATAAATTTCTTCTTATACCCTTTTAAGTTTTAAGCCTGCTTTGTCTTTACTCCTAAACCCTATCCCCAAGAGAAATTAAATCTATTAAAATTGGCAAATCCCAGTCACACCGTGACAATAAAAGTAGAGTTCTAAGAAATATGAGTGTCTCTAATACACAATCTTCTGCTTTCTTGCCTTCCTTGCTCAGGGTCCCATGCAGCTGGTTTTATTTTGCATTTAACCAGATGCTTTTTCATCCCTTTCCTTAGTCTTGTATTTATGCTCTGAGCATCTCTGGGCAATAAGAGGCTCCACTTTGTTCCTCAAAATGTTCCACCTGGCCCTGCACATCTACAGGTAACTCTGCCTTGGAGTGATATCTGAGCTCCTCCCACCAAAACCATCCAATGTCCATCAGGAGCTTGGTGCACCAAAAGCCAGTCTCCAGCAGTGCCTGAATCAGGTCCCTAAGGACCAGCTCTACTGATTCCAGAGGGCTGGTGTGGGGGTCCAGGGTATTTTCCTGGACTCTCTGGGGGTGCAAAGACCACCCTGTCAGACCCTTCTGAGACCCCCAAATGAAGTCCAAGTGCTCCAGGGGCTGGATTCAGCTCCGTGGGAGAATCTACCTACCCTGAGGGAAGAAATGCAAGCTTTAAGAATAACCAGAGCGTGAATTAGATTATTAGAATGTAGAAAAAGTGGTTTTTAGGATTGTTTATATTATCAGCCATGAGGCCAAGATGGAGGATTTGGGGTGTGGTACTGTCTTTCTTCTTTCTTCTTCATCTTCACCATGTTGGGAGGAATCCTGGGAGCCACAGATTGGATGGGGACAAAAGTAGACTCTGTAATAAGATTGTATAGTATTGGAAAGTTATTGTAAACATAGAACACATAGTTTAGAGTATAAAAGATAAGCCCAACCCTTTGTGGGCAGACTTTCGTCCTGGTCACTGTGCTGGCCAGACCGCTGCTCACGAGCGAAACGCTTTATAGATAAGATACATTGGGAGATGCTCCAGCCAGGGGAAGGAGCCACGTCTTTCCTACCTAGATAAGAAACTGAGATTTTGAACACCAAGTTACCGTCTTTCCACTGGATTGCAGAGGAAAGCCGGACCTTTCCACATCATCCCTGGACCTTCAGAGGAAAACCGCACACTTCTACAGGATCCCTGCTTCAGCTGAACCACATCTGCCACTGCAGGGGGACTGTAGCCACCATTTAATGGGACTGCTACCAACACCCTGACTGACAGGGTGTCAGGTTGTATTCTGACTCTCTCAGGGTTCGGATTGCTCTTTGTTATACTGTATTTCAATTTTACTTTTCCTAGTAAAGAACTGTAATTCCTGTTTCCCATATCTTTGCCTGAGAGCCCCTTAATTTCAAAATTGCAATAATAATTTGGAGGAAGGGGGTTGACATTCTCCATTTCAAAGAGAAGCTTCTGCCTTTATTGGCAGACACCTGTCCTTCAAACCAGGACACAGTAGTTCCATCCAACCACTCTAAGTACATGTACCTTTGCTTAAAACATTGCTTGCTTATTTCCAGTATAATACCTACTTGTAAGCCTTAGAATACAATGCACAGAGCTCCATTATTGAGCTTAGACCTTCCTAATATCTTGCTAGATAGACTTTTCTGCAGCTTAGAGAGTTATTCTAGCCAAGCTTTAATACACAGACCATTGTTCTATTCGTCCTTGCTTTCTACATCTCATAGAACTTTGCAGCTGACATGTCTTATGCTTTTTGCTTATCTCTAATTGCAAATTGCTGTCTCTGAGGCCTGCTTTGTTGCAGCTTTCCCAAAACCCTCTGATTTTAAGGATTCCCATCTTCCTTTTTTTATTTGCCTGTCCAAAAGGGCATGCATGTTCTGCAGCTCTTGTGTCATATCCGTAGATTCTTTATGGACATGTTGCATTTAAAATGGTTTTAGATGGCTGTGCTGAGACCACGGAAGTAAGTTCTGGATATCTGATTATGACAGACCTGACAACCCTTCATATACTATCTTGGAACAGCCCAGAAGAACAAAGACAAAAATCAAAGTGATTCTGGGTTAAATAGTTTAAAATAATCAGATGTGAAGAAGTCTAAAGCTTTTTTGTCATTACTTTTCCTAGATGGAAACCATAAAGTCTGTGATCTAAAATGTCTCTTACAATCCCCAGCTGCACTGTCCTGTACCAAGAGCACAAATATTAGCTGATAGAATAAATCATGCTGTACATGGATAATCAAGAGATTTTACAATGCAGACTAAACAATAGCCAATCTTCAATATTCAACTACATTGCTACTGCCTCAGCAACTCCCAGATGAATGAGGACAATAATCAACTACATCATATACTGACTTCTTTTGCCTTTCAAAACAGGATACGGTGACATTGGCCACTTGTGTTTACCATTCTGCATCATGTGGTTTAATTGTCATTTTATGATTTCTTACAGTATCTGTTAATCTGTTAATAATGTCTGTTGCTTACCACCAATGACACATCCATTTTGTTTTTCTTTGACGACAATTAAAATTTTTCTTTGTACACTCCTAAATCAAACTTCATCAAACTTGTAAATTTTTTAACCAATTGATTTTTGAAAGAACAGTAGTATTTCTCTTGCTGATTGGACTAAAAAAGAACAAAACATGAGGCTAGAAAAAATGTAGATGAGAACTTGTTGGTGTATGAGCATTTATTCGGCTGATACTTCATACCTGTACATATATACATTGTTTTTAGTTAACCAAGGGTTTACAAAGTGATGTCAAGTAAGTATCAGGTCATTGCTTTAAAAGATTTGATCTCTTCCCTTCCTTTAACCTTTCTGTTCCTGAGAACATGGGCAGTTGTAAGCGATAAAGAAGTTCCATGGCATCAATAAGTCCAGTGGATTACTGACATAAAAATCAAAATCAAATGTATACACATGCCTTGTTTACTAGCAAAAAAGAGAAGAAAAAGAAATCTAGGTTTTGATTCCTGAACATTAATCAGATTTACAGGAAATCTTGCACAGAATGAAATACAATTTGGATAAAATTTTAAACCAGCCCTGCAATTTTCACTCTTAATCATTTTAGCAAAGTGCCTTTATACTATAGGTGCCTTAGAAAATAATTTGAAATAAAGATCTATGGAACCATGTTGTTGTAAAACAACTACCCTTTTTTAAGTTTACCCTTTCTTGTCAGAGATGAACGAATGTTCTATAAATCTGCTAAAGGACAGAATGCATGGTTTAAAATGCTGGGCACTACCTTTTGAGACACAGAGTCAACTTAATGCAGATATAGTCTGAGAAATTTAAAAACCAGTATTGGCAGTGGGGCAACAAGTTCTGAAGTGTTAGAATTGGTATCATTTATAATCAGGTCTGCTCTCGGCAGTGGGTTTGGGCTCCAAAAGCCAAGCAGAGGCTGCAGGGCAGGGAACTGAGCTGTAACTGCAGTACCAGGAGGGGTCCCGTTGGTGGTGCAGGAACAGCTCCCTTGTCCATCAGCAATGTGCCCGCTCCTCCCGCCTGCTGCCAGTCCTTCCCTTGCAGTGCCAGCAGGAGCTGCTCCCTGCCCCCGGCCAGCTCCTTTGCCTGCACTCCCTCCCAGTGCTGGCACTGCAAGCTCCCTCTTGCCTTCAGCCAAATGCCTGCTGCACCTTGGGCTGGCTTTGCCAGGTCTCTTTTCCCAAGTGTTTGACTCCCACACTTCAGCCCCAGCCCATTGGTTATTTCCATCACCAGGTAGTTTTACATGATGAACCGTTTTGGTTTTACCTCAGAGGTGAATCACTAAAATTGTGGTGCTTTCTTGCACCCACTGTCCTGTTAAGACCAAGAATGAACTGTTTCTGCAGCTTAGTGCCAATATGTGTGTCCTGGTTTGAAAGACAGATGTGCTAGGGAAAAGCAGGGCCTTCCCTCAAAATGGAGCAAATAAAGCCTTTCCTCTGAATTAGAAAAATTTTGAAATTAAGGGGCTCTCAGGCAAAGACACCGGGATAGGAATAACAGTTCTTTACTGGTCTATCTAACAAGACAAACAAAACCACAACAACTGTGAAATTAACACCAAACAGAGCAGTAACCCAGTTCCAGTCCTTCTTGGCCGCAGGCACCTTCCCTGTGCTGCAGTTGCCGGTGCTGGGCAGGGGCAGATCCCGCGCAGCTGCGGGAGTGCTGGGGGTGAGAGCGGGGGTGTCCCAGATGGGAAAGGGATGCAGGAGAGACTTTTGCTCCCAGTGTGGGTCGTGGTGCTCAGCAGGGTGCGTGGAGACAGCAGGCTGAAGCGAGAAGGCAGCAGTGCGGGGTCCAACAAGAGAAAAGGTGGCTCCCGGCGTTGGGGTGGCAGGGGTCGGGCAGCAGCAGCGCAGCAGCAGCATCATCCTCTGGCTGCAAGAGCGAGCGAGCGAGCAAATGCCTTCCCCCTTCTTTACCTGCTTCTGATCTTGTGGTGTTCCCCTCTTTCCCCCACCCCTGCAAAGAGAAACTCTGCAAAAAAAAAAAAAAAACGGAATAGCCCCCTACCCCATCACTAGGAAAACAAACCAACCCCCAAAAGAGTGAAAAGAGAATAAATGTCATAATCCCCTTACATGTTTTCCTCTCCCCTCCCCAGCCAGGGTGCTGACTGAGGGGGTTCTAGAGATGAAGCACAATTCATAGACAAATAATCTCAGTCAGGCACTTCTCAGCCAACGTGTGGCTCTGCTGCCATCCCAAATCTGCGCTTTCCTTGCCCAGCCTGAGTGCACGTGGGGCATGTGCTGGGCATGGCTGGAGATTTCCATGGCCAAAATGCCCCAGCATCATCACCTTTACATCTGCTCATTGCTTTGGACAGCACAAAGCACACAACACCCATCTCAGCTGGCAAATGTCATTTCTTGCAGATTGCTACAGCCCCACTGCCGTGTGAGAAATACACGAGAATCCATTTCAGTTGAAAAATGTCATTTATTACAAATTGGCACATCCGTACTGAAAATACAGAACTATACAAATCTCAGTTAAGGTTCAGAAAAGGAATTTACTACATTAGTTCAACAATGCTATGCAAAAATATACAAATATCAGCTTCAGTTAACAAAAAATTTATTGCCAAAATCTACAACAACTCACTATTACACCAAGATCAATTAGGTATTTAACAACTTAATTTATTACATACAAGCATACGGCCCATATAAAAAAACAAAACATTCCCTGTCTAAATAGTCCTAGACTAAGAACTGAACACATAAATGTATACAACTACATTACTTCATACATGTTCAAATAGAATTAAATAGAATTAAATAGAATTAAATAGAATTAAATACATATGTATGCACATATAAACAAACACATTCATGTAATTACACACATATAAGTACATATAGAAATATGTACATAGCACTTCCGTAAATATAAAAGACATACGGAATTATTCCAATACAAATAACAACCTACACATGTAAATATCCATCTAATTATCCCTCTCCATGAGCAAGTCCATATATCTTTAAAGAGAAATCTAAGCAGAAATTGCGATTTCAACAGCGCCGTCTCCAAAGCCTCTCCCTCTGGCTCTTTCTCCTGTGCAGAGCAGTTCTCCTGGACAGGGACAGCAGATGGGACATCTGGGAAGCAAAGGGAACACTGAGTCAGGAGCAGGGCCTTTCCCTTGGCAGCACCTGCACTTCCATCAGGAAAGAGAAAATCCCAGCGCCTCCCCAGGGGGGCTGGAAAGAAAAAGCAGGCCGAGCGGGCCAGGGTGTGGTGAGCGCAGCGCGGCGGGACTGTCCCGCAGCCCCGGCAGCGGCACAGCCGGCACAGCTCCCGGGCCCTGCCGGCACAGCTGCCTTGCCCCAGGACAGCCCCTGTGCCGGCCGGGGGCAGCTGCGCTGAGCAGCCCCAGCACGGGCAGGGCCGCTCCTGCCCCGCCGGGCCCTGCCCACGGCCACAGCCCACGGCACCCTCACCCCACCCTGCCTCACCGGCCCTGGGGCCTCACCCAGGCTCTGCGTGCCAGCAGCAGCTCCCTGCTCCTGCTCTCCATCGTGGCCTTCGCCTTCTCCCTGCTGGCTCCTGTCAGTCCTCCCGCTGTCTCCAAGGTCTTCAGTGCAGCTGAGGCAAAAACGGAGGCTCAGGAATTGGTTCCAAGGCCTGGCACAGCTGCAGTCCCGGACCCCTCTGTGCTCCCTGCTGGCCCCCTCCATCCCCTCAGCCCCGCCATGCTCTCGGCAAACCCCGAGTCCCCTTCAGTTTCCTCAGAGCCCCGCAGTCCTCTCACCCCCTCAGTCCCTTCTGACCCATCCCGTCCCCTTAGACCCGCCACCCCCTCAGCCTGGGCCACTTCCCTGTCACCTCAGTGCCACCATCGCCCTCAGCTGCCCCACAGCCTCCGCCCCAGCAGCACCTCAAGGTCACCGTCCCTTCAGTGCCAGCGCCTCCTCAGCCCCCTCAGCCCCCTCAGTCTCACCGTCCCTCAGCAGCTCCTCAGGGGACACTGCCTGCGGCCACCGGCAGCTCCCACCGCTCCAGGGACACCCGGGGCTGGAACTGCTGCTGCGCCCGGCCCGGCCGCCAGCTCGGACCCAGCACAGCAACAGGAGACAGAGGGGACATGGGGGAAAACAAGAGAGTGAGAAGGCACCGTGGAGGGAGATAAATATACAGATATCAATCAGATTTCAACTAACTAAACTCCCATACATAAATACAACTATGCCTATTTATAAATTTAACTATATATATGTACATGTAACTCTACATATGTACAAATGCATTCAGGCACATCTATAATTTCACATATAAATATATATACATCTACAACTATATATACATTAAACTATACAGATCTATTAACACAACTATAATGATCGATAGAAATATCTAAGTACACATACAAATACACCTATATAAATCTATAAATATAACTATAGAGATAATTAAAAGTATACATGTCTATAAATATGACTATTGACAGAGGGATTTCACCTGCCTGATGGTCACAGGTCCTCCCTCTGTCTCTTCCTGCCACACAGGGCAGCCCTCCTGGAGAGGCTGATCAGATGGGATCTGGGAAGCAAAGGGAACACTGAGTCAGTCTTGGCCCTTGTGCACGTTTCCCTTGGGCACCAACTGTCCTTCTATCAGGGAATGTTCAAGATGGTCTGAAAGGCAGACTCTCACTTGGAATTTGAAGCTGCTCTTTAGAGAACAGGGACCCCTCTAAATGTTCAAAACTGTCTAAAGCATTGAAGGATCTTGATAAAGTCTCAGTGCTTGCAGTGCAAATGGCTCCCACGAGAGCTTGAAACACAGACTGTCCCAGCCCCCACAGAGAAGCCCAGCCTTGTTCTTTCTCTGTGCTGACAGAGAAACCTTAGGTCTCACTAATCTGGGGTCATCCAGGCTTCTCCTTTTGTTACTGGATTTGCGATTTTCAAGTGCTTGGCCTCTGATCTCCTGCTCCTTATTTTTCTTGTGTGTCATAACATATACCAGCAGACTGCTACTACATTTAATCAGTGTTCTGGACTTCTACCCTGAATTTCTGATTTTTTTCCCCCCCGCATTCCTTCATGAGTCACTCAGTCTGGGCTCCCCTGTAACCTTGCAGCAAACTTATCCACGGACCTCAGCAGAAAACTGGGACACCAGGCTTGGTGACACAGCTCCCACAAGGTCAGCTTTATTCCCTGCTCGCTTGCCATAG
The DNA here is from genome assembly GCA_030060385.1 of Muscicapa striata striata. NCBI lineage: Eukaryota > Metazoa > Chordata > Aves > Passeriformes > Muscicapidae > Muscicapa > Muscicapa striata. Next base: position 9,130 of record JAREIS010001778.1, read on the forward strand.
CACAGGACTCAGTGTCAGAGCCTCTGGAGAAGCGTGGAGGGCAGGGCTCTGTCAGGGCTTTGTCAGTGCAGGATCTGAACTAAAGGCACTGGGAAGCACCAACTCTGCAGACAACAACTCAACTCTTCTGATCTCCCTTCCTGTCAGAGGCAGGCTCAGAGCAGCCATCTCACACCTCTCTAAACCCATGGGGGCTCTCTCCTTACCAGGCTCCTCACGCTCTGAGGTATTTAACAACTTAATTTATTACATACAAGCATACGGCCCATATAAAAAAACAAAACATTCCCTGTCTAAATAGTCCTAGACTAAGAACTGAACACATAAATGTATACAACTACATTACTTCATACATGTTCAAATGTAGAATTAAATAGAATTAAATAGAATTTTCCAATACAAATAACAACCTACACATGTAAATATCCATCTAATTATCCCTCTCCATGAGCAAGTCCATATATCTTTAAAGAGAACTCTAAGCAGAAATTGCGATTTCAACAGCGCCGTCTCCAAAGCCTCTCCTCTGGCTCTTTGTCCTGTGCAGAGCAGTTCTCCTGGACAGGGACAGCAGATGGGACATCTGGGAAGCAAAGGGAACACTGAGTCAGGAGCAGGGCCTTTCCCTTGGCAGCACCTGCACTTCCATCAGGAAAGAGAAAATCCCAGCGCCTCCCAGGGGGCTGGAAAGAAAAAGCAGGCCGAGCGGGCCAGGGTGTGGTGAGCGCAGCGCGGCGGGACTGTCCCGCAGCCCCGGCAGCGCGGCACAGCCGGCACAGCTCCCGGGCCCTGCCGGCACAGCTGCCTTGCCCCAGGACAGCCCCTGTGCCGGCCGGGCAGCTGCGCTGAGCAGCCCCAGCACGGGCAGGGCCGCTCCTGCCCCGCCGGGCCTGCCCACGGCCACAGCCCACGGCACCCTCACCCCACCCTGCCTCACCGGCCCTGGGGCCTCACCCAGGCTCTGCGTGCCAGCAGCAGCTCCCTGCTCCTGCTCTCCATCGTGGCCTTCGCCTTCTCCCTGCTGGCTCCTGTCAGTCCTCCCGCTGTCTCCAAGGTCTTCAGTGCAGCTGAGGCAAAAACGGAGGCTCAGGAATTGGTTCCAAGGCCTGGCACAGCTGCAGTCCCGGACCCCTCTGTGCTCCCTGCTGGCCCCCTCCATCCCCTCAGCCCCGCCATGCTCTCGGCAAACCCCGAGTCCCCTTCAGTTTCCTCAGAGCCCCGCAGTCCTCTCACCCCCTCAGTCCCTTCTGACCCATCCCGTCCCCTTAGACCTGCCACCCCCTCAGCCTGGGCCACTTCCCTGTCACCTCAGTGCCACCATCGCCCTCAGCTGCCCCACAGCCTCCGCCCCAGCAGCACCTCAAGGTCACCGTCCCTTCAGTGCCAGCGCCTCCTCAGCCCCCTCAGCCCCCTCAGTCTCACCGTCCCTCAGCAGCTCCTCAGGGGACACTGCCTGCGGCCACCGGCAGCTCCCACCGCTCCAGGGACACCCGGGGCTGGAACTGCTGCTGCGCCCGGCCCGGCCGCCAGCTCGGACCCAGCACAGCAACAGGAGACAGAGGGGGCACAGGGGAAAACAAGAGAGTGAGAAGGCACCGTGGAGGTAAAGAGATAAAAAAAGGTCTGTATATATACAGATATCAATCTTTCTAACTAAACTCCCATACATAAATACAACTATGCCTATTTATAAATTTAACTATATATATGTACATGTAACTCTACATATGTACAAATGCATTCAGGCACATCTATAATTTCACATATAAATATATATACATCTACAACTATATATACATTAAACTATACAGATCTATTAACACAACTATAATGATCGATAGAAATATCTAAGTACACATACAAATACACCTATATAAATCTATAAATATAACTATAGAGATAATTAAAAGTATACGTGTCTATAAATATGACTATTGACAGAGGGATTTCACCTGCCTGATGGTCACAGGTCCTCCCTCTGTCTCTTCCTGCCACACAGGGCAGCCCTCCTGGAGAGGCTGATCAGATGGGATCTGGGAAGCAAAGGGAACACTGAGTCAGTCTTGGCCCTTGTGCACGTTTCCCTTGGGCACCAACTGTCCTTCTATCAGGGAATGTTCAAGATGGTCTGAAAGGCAGACTCTCACTTGGAATTTGAAGCTGCTGTTTAGAGAACAGGGACCCCTCTAAATGTTCAAAACTGTCTAAAGCATTGAAGGATCTTGATAAAGTCTCAGTGCTTGCAGTGCAAATGGCTCCCACGAGAGCTTGAAACACAGACTGTCCCAGACCCCACAGAGAAGCCCAGCCTTGTTCTTTCTCTGTGCTGACAGAGAAACCTTAGGTCTCACTAATCTGGGGTCATCCAGGCTTCTCCTTTTGTTACTGGATTTGTGATTTTCAACTGCTTCGCCTCTAATCTTCTGCTCCTTGTGTTTCTTGTGTGTCATAACATATACCAGCAGACTGCTACTACATTTAATCAGTGTTCTGGACTCCTACCCTGAATTTCTGATTTTTTTTCCCCCCCATTCCTTCATGAGTCACTCAGTCTGGGCTCCCCTGTAACCTTGCAGCAAACTTATCCACGGACCTCAGCAGAAAATTGGGACACCAGGCTTGGTGACACAGCTCCCACAAGGTCAGCTTTATTCCCTGCTCGCTTGCCATAGCACAGGACTCAGTGTCAGAGCCTCTGGAGAAGCGTGGAGGGCAGGGCTCTGTCAGGGCTTTGTCAGTGCAGGATCTGAACTAAAGGCACTGGGAAGCACCAACTCTGCAGACAACAACTCAACTCTTCTGATCTCCCTTCCTGTCAGAGGCAGGCTCAGAGCAGCCATCTCACACCTCTCTAAACCCATGGGGGCTCTCTCCTTACCAGGCTCCTCACGCTCTGGGGAACTGTTCCCACACCTCTCAGTGCCACACGGAGCTTCCTCTCCTGCAGCCTCGTTCCAAGCACTCTCTCCTGAAGACTCAGGGGCGACATTAACATTCCCCTACCAAGAAAATCAGAAAGAAAGAAATCCAAGGATCACTCACTATTTTCTTGGAATTGTATCAGGGATACAGGAACTCTCCTTCTCCACTCCCAGGGGACATGGAGCACAGGGGGGGAACACTGCCCACAAAATTCACATGACAAGCATTTTAAACTCAGGATTTGGGTGGCCAAGATGAAACTGAAGCTCTTACAAAATGTCCCTTGAGGCAAAATGCAGGAAAACAGAAGACACCAAGTGAGAGGATGTGCCCTCATGTTCTCACCCTGGCTCATCCCACGACCTTCCCAAAATCAGCCAGCAGAAAGCCAGGGGCCCTCCTTGTTGACAACACAGGTGTCAGCAAGGGCAGAGCTCACTCCCAGCACTGCCCAGGGCTGTGTGCTGCAAACCTACATGAAAAGCACACATTTCATTTGTGCCTGGGGATCTCACCACCCCCACCCAAGGGCTCAGACAATCCATCACCAGGTGGTGCTTTTTGGAGCCCTCTGCTGCTGCCTCATATGTATGACCCAGGCAAACATTTAAGGACCTAGCATATTTCCAGGATCACATTTTCCAGTGCCAAAAATAGCTAAATTTGGAGGGTGAAAGAACAAAAAACCCAAACAATCTCTTCTGTAATTGCCCGTCTCTCAGAATCCTAAAGATTCTAAAGATGGTTCAGAGCCTGCAATGTTTCCTTCTAGTATGGAATAAAATGATTTTGAAAAATGCTATGTGTGAGTTTACAGAAGACAAAACACATCACACTGTGAATAAAATATTAATAAATCCAAAAAAATCCCACTTCCCACCTTGAGCCTGCCCTTCCTCGATCATGAACCTACTGCAGGCAGTGGGGTCAGCACATCAATAGAAACAGAGGCATTCTTTGGCCAACATGTATAAAAACTGCTAAAAGGCCTTTGCAACACTTCAGGCAAGTCTGAGAAGAGTTAGAGAAACAGGATTCCTCATCCAAAGATTGAATCTGCCAAGCAAAAGGACAGAAAGCTGCAGCTCCAGCCCATCCCCAATATGGCTCTGGGAGCGCCTACACGCACGGCAGGGCTCACACAGCAGCAGCAGCTGCAGCCCAGCCCTCACTTTGCCTTGGCCTTCCAACACAAAACAGGCAGAGCCCACATCTGCCCCTGGAACTGAGGCACCTCTCACATGCTGCTCCCTGCACGGGACACTTGGCCTTCAGTGGCATTCTCCAAACACTCTTCTTTCCCATCAAACAAAGCCTGTTACAACCTACAAAGCATCACCAGAAATGCCAATGCATGAGGCATTCTTCCCAGGAAAAGGAGAAACCAAACGTGGCCAACACAGGCTCTCATCTTTCATTCTCACTAAGGTGGGTGGGGACATTTTCATCCCTATTCTTTTAGAGGTCTTACTTTTCCAAGAATATATAGATAACTACATAATAATGAAACAAATTAACTTCAAGAAGCCTTTGCTTCTCAGCCACATAACAGTTCAAAAGCTCTCAGTCCAGCCTCTTTTATTCCCATCCAATGGAGTTACCTGAGCAGAGGGAGACCTTTGAGGCAGGGATCTCCTGATCTCCCGAATCATTTTTTCTATTTCCAGGGCAAGCTGTGCTTGTCTTCTGCAGCAGCATTCCCTGCAGAGCTGGAGGCTGTTGATGCTGCACAACCAGCACCACCAGGTGGAACACTGGGGGCTGAAGGGCCCGGTGTGGCTGCAGGAATCCAAACACATTGGTCAGGCTCCACAATGTGGCTTTGGGAAACAGAGCTCTATTGCTGCCTTGGATCAACCATCCCAGGTAGCACACAGGAAACCCAGCTAGAGAATCTTTTGGCCTTCTAGGTCCCTCTTCCTAGCAGACTTGGTAATTTCTGTCTCACAATGACAGAGCATTGTGGAAAAATATTTCAAGCAGTCACTTTTCATGACCCTTTGGAAAAGCAAGGCTAGAATTGTTTTCCAACCTGGCGAGTCGGAGCCTGGGGGCTGCTGCTCCCTGTGGAGCTGCTGGAAGCTGCAGGGCTGGATGCTGAGCACCTGCCGGTGGGCCGGAGGCAGCTGCTGCCCGTAGAGCTCCTGGAAGCGGCTGGGGGCCCCTTCCCGCCCGAGCGGCAGCGGCCGCTCCCCGTGGAGCCCGAGCAAGTGGCAGGGCGGGCAGGTGGAAGCCGCAGGGCGGGCGCCGGACGAGCAGCGGCCGCTCCTGGGCAGCGGCTGGAAGCGACTGCGCCCGTCCCGGCCGGGCGGCAGCGGCCGCGCCCTGCGGAGCTGCTGGGAGCCGCGGGGCGGGCGCCTGCGCCCCTCCCGCCCCGCCGGCAGCCGCTGCCTGTTGGCCGCGCTGCGGCGCTGGATGCGGAGCAGGAGCTCGGGGCGGTCGCGGCGAAAGCAGGGGTTCGTGTAGCGGAGCCAGGCCCCGGCATCGCCCGGCACGGCCGAGCCGAGCCAGCCCGGCACCTTGCGGAAGCCGTAGCGGTAGAGCTGGCGCACGAAGCTGCTGAACTGCGTGGCCCTGAAGGTGTGCGGGGCCGGAGCCTGGGCGCTGCCCGGGCTGAGCAGCTCCCGCTCGAACAGGGAGCGGTCGATGAGCAGCCCCTGGGCCCGGCTGTCCCAGCGCACGCCACTGACACTGGACTAAGGCCTTTGAGGGAACATAAATTAAATTATATAACTTTAAGTTTAGTGAGCATGCCCCTGTGAGGTCAAACAGCGAACACTGAAGAAGACCCAGAGCCTTCATCAAAAATAAGACCCCGACAGAAAGAGAGACCCCGACCACTGGTGGCGACGCGCAACACAACACAATGACGTAGATTTTAGAAATAGAAATGAGGAGGAGCTTTCTAAAAGATTCTGTATTATTATGTATTAATAAACAGTATATAAGCAAAAGTTTTTGCCTTATCTGATCTGGTACGTGGAAGGGAGAATCCCTCCCGACTCCGGTCGGTTTTGCTCATGCTTTATTCAACCGAACCATACCTCTATTATACCTAAATTGCTTCTAAATTTTGTATTTACTCAAATTTTATATAACCTATTAATAAATTACTGCTAAAATTTAACTTTGTGGTTTGATTAATTGGTCAAAATTGAACACATCCAATTTTCATTTATAACATGGTGATGGATCTTTCTTGGTCCCGACAGGCAATTTTCTGTAGCAATAATCCAGTACATTGCTTAGCTTATCCTTTTGTATTTCTTTGCTGTTTTGCACTGCAGTAAATGATACTTATTCCATAAACTGGTGTTGCTGTCTTTGGTGCTGACCCTGCCTGCTGGCAAAACTGACCCATTCCCTTAGGAGCTGGACTTGGTGGAGGCACAAGATGGTGCCTGAGGCTGAGGGGAGCCACACACAGATGGCGGCCGGGACTGAGGAGCCACACACAAGATGGTGGCCGGGGCCGAGGTTGTCCCTCCCAGTGAGCTCTGCAGCCCCTGCTGGCCCAGCCCAGGCCCCGGAGCAGCGCGGGGCGGGCAGAGTCCCCATTCCAGCCCTCTGCTTAAATGGACATTACCAGACAGCCGGGGCAGACACAGTGTGGCACCTTTGATCTGTGCACACAGACATACACCAGCCACTTTGTAATACCAGCTGGCAGTATTTTGATGCCAAGGCAATTCAAATAGGTGAAATTAGGAAGAAACTCCAGGATTTAAATGTTTTTAAAATAAACGGGTTTTTCCCTATAGTGGGCCAAAAGCATTTCCTGTGTAGATGGACTTCATTTAGTTCTCTGTGCCAGAGAGCCCCGGCTGGGCAGGGCACGGCGCCCACTGCGCTGCGGGCTCTTTCTGCTGCCAGAGCCGGGCACACCTGG